>PVKS010039981.1:0-16904 GCA_004027875.1 Aplodontia rufa | reverse complement strand
TACATCATACAAAATTGCCTTTAAAACAAAGTGTTACTACAGAAAGTATATTGATAATTAAAATCAATAGAAAAACAAAAATTAAACTTATATGCACTGTGACATACCAAACATATAAAAATTAAAAATGAACTAAAGTAGAAAGGGAGACCCCCAAATTCATTCTATGAAGCCAGTTTCACTCTGATGCCCAAACCAGATATAGACACGTTAAAAAACAAACAAAAAAAAAGTACAGACATCCCTGATGAACAGAGATGCAAAATTTATAATTTATTGATAAAATTTTAGCAATCCACATTCAAAAAAACATTAAGTTGGGCCTGGAGCAGTGGCTCAGTGGTAGAGTGCTTGCCTGGCATATGCAGGGACCCAGGTTCAAACCCCAGCCCCACATACACAACTAAGTGTTGGAGAAACAAAACCGGTTGAAAAAATAAAAGAAAAGAAAAATGTTGACTGTCTTTAAAAAACAAAACAAAAAAAATGTTAAGTTTGTAAACCATGATCAAATTAATTTCATTCCAGGAATGCAAGGTTGGTTCAGTATTCGCAAATTAATAAATGTAGCTCATCACATAGATTGAAAGGACAAAAATTACATAATCAACTTGATAGATGTAGAAACAACAAAATTTAGCACCCATTCTTGTTAAAAGCACTGAAAAAAAATCTAGGGATAGAAGGAACTTAGCTCAACATCATAAAAGCTATATACGACAAACTCAAAACCAACATCATACTGAATGAGAAAAAGCTAAAAGTATTTCTTCTAAAATCAGAACAAGACAAGGATGTTCACTCTTACCACTCCTATTCAATATAGTTCTTGAAATTTTAGCTAGAGAAATTAGACAAGATAAGAAAATTTAAGAGATGCCAAAAGGAAAATAAGTCAAATTAATTCTGTTTTCTGATGATATTATTCTCTTCTTAGAAGACCCAAAAAACTCCATCAGAAGACTTCGAGAGCTGATGAATTCAGCAAAGTACCAGTATATAAGATCAGCATACTAAAACCAATAGCTTTCCTAAACACCAGTAACAAACCTAATGAAAAAGAAATCAGGAAAACAATTCCATTCACAGTAGCCTCAAAAAAAAAAAAAAAAAATCTAACCAAGGAGGTGAAAGACCTCTATAATGAAAGTTATAAAACACAGAAGGAAGAAATTTAAGAAGATAATTAGAAGATGGAAAGGCCTCAAATATTTTTGGATAGGGTGAATTAATATTGTTAAAATGACCACACTAGCAAAAGCAATGTACAGATTCAGTGCAGTTCCCATCAAAATTCTAATGATATTCTTTAGCAAACTAGAAAAAAGTCTCTAAAATTCATTTGAAGAATAAAATGCAGACTAGCCAAAGCAACCCTGAGCAACAAGAACAAGATTGGAGGCACCACAATACCCAACCTCAAATTATACTACAGAGCTGTAGTCTCAAAAGCAGTGTGCGTGGCACAGAAACAGATATGAAGAGCAATGGGATGGAAGGGAAGACTCAGACAAACCCACACGGTCATCTCATCTCTGGCAAGGATACCAAAAGCAAGGTGAGGAAGAGACAAACTGGATAGCAATTCGTAGAACAAAATTAGATCCTTCTCTGTTACCCTGCACAAAGTCAGCCCAAAATGGATGAAAGATCTAGGAATTAGACCAGAAACTGTCCAGCTGCTGGAAGAAAACAGGATCAGCACTGTAGCAGGTTGGCACAGGCACTGACCTCCTCAACAAGAACCTTAAAGCACAAAAAATAAAATGAAGAGTCAATAAGTGGGATGGCATCAAGTTAAAAACCTTCTGCACAGAAAAGGAAACAGAATGGGAGAAAATCTTGGCCAGTTACTTCTGACAGAGGATTAACATCCATAATAATATATAAATAACTCAAAAAAGAGACAAAAGAACAAATACCCCAATCAATAAATGGGCAAATAAACCAAACAGACGTTTCTCAAAAAAAGAAATGCAAATGGCTAACCAATAACCAATATACAGAAGAACGTTCAGTATTCTTAGCAGAGAAATGCCCAAAAAAAAGAGAGAGAGAGAAGAACTACATTGAGATTTTTTATATCACTCCATTTACCATTGCAACCATCAAGAATACAAATAATAATATATGCTATGAGGGCTGGAGCAGTGGCTCAGCAGTTACGGCGCTTGCCTGGCATGCACAAGTACGTGAGTTCGAACCCCAGCACCACGTACACAACTGAGTCTCAGAGCAACGAAAGCCATGTGAAAAACTAAATAAAAATTGATTCTCTCTCTCTCTCTCTCTCACTGTCACCTCTTTCTTTAGGAAAAAAAAATAATAATATATGCTGTTGAAGATGTGGCCTAAAACTGAACACTTATGTTGCTGGTGGGACTGCAAATCAGTACACCCACTGTGAAAATCAGTATGTAGCATTCCTCAGAACCCTAGGAATGGATCTACCTTATGACCCAAGTTATTTCACCCCTCAGGATTTTTCCAAAAGAACTGAATCAGCATTGTACTGATATGCGCATCCCAATATTTAATGCAGTGCAATTTGTAGTAGCTAAGTTACCAGAATTGTCCATCAGCAGACGAATGGATAAAGAAAATGTGTGTATACGCGATGGAATTCTACTCAGCCATAAAGAAGAATGGAATTACGTCATTTGCAGGAAAATGGATAGAGCTGGAGGACATCACGTTAAATGAAAAAAACCAGATTCAGAAAGCCAAGGGTCCAACGTTTTCCCTCGTGTGCAAAAGCTACAGAGAAAAAAAAAGAATTTAAAAAAAGTGATCTCACAAGAATAGCAGGGAGAGGAGAAGTAGGAGATCAAGAGGGAGAAAGGAAGGGAAGGAAGGGGGTACAACTATGGAATAAAATCAACCGAAATTATCCTATATGTGTTTATGAGTATAGCAAAATAAATCCCATTTGTATGTATAATTATAATGCACCAATGACAAAAATACATGTAAATAAATAGAAGAGTAGAGAAAGAGTAACGGGAAATAGGGAAGGAAAGGAGGAAGTTCTGAGGAATGAATTGGAGTAAATTATGCTATGTGCATATATGAATGTATAACAGCAGATTCCACTAGCATGTATAATTATAATGCACTGATAAAAATAAAATGTCAATCGTTATTTCAAGAAAAACTTGAGAAATCCACTACCACAGTGGTAGATTTTTTAACACAGTTCTCTTAACGTGTTAGGAAAAAGTTCATAAAGTTTGAAGACTGTAATTAACCAGCTCTAACCTGCATTAAACACCTGATATACCCACAAACTGGAGTATTGTCATTCTTTTCAATTGCACATGGAACTCTTAGACAATTTAACTATGTCCTTAAAGCAAATCTCAACTAATTAGTATACAGACCAAATTCTCTATGATGCACTTTAAATCTTTTTAACAAATGCTCCCCATGGTTAGGAGCAAAAATATTGTTTAAATAATTCAGGAGTCAGCCAAGTATGGTGGCACAAGACTGTAATCCCAGCAACTTGGGAGCTAAGGCAGGAGGATCACAGAAGGCCAGCCTCAGCAACTTAATAAGACCCTTTCTCAAAAAAAGAAAAAAAAATTTTAAGGGTTAGGGATGTGACTTAATGGTTAAGTGCCCCTGGGTTCAATCCCAGCACCAAAAAAAAAAAATAAAAATAAAAAAATAAAAAAAAATGCAGAGTCACTCATATTGGAAAGAGTATTTTACATATTCTAATTCTTTGAAGGATGATTACATTAATACAGTGTGATATATGTGACAGCTGTGTTTTAAGACATCTCAAATCTTCCAGTATTCAGGGTGACTGAACTTATTGCTCCTTGTCTTTATACTTCAGAACTTTTTGAGCACTGTCTCGTTGTCTTCTAAAAATAATCTCTCCAAAAGCATCTTTGTATGCCAGCTTCAAGAACAACTAAAATAGTCACGAAATAATCTGAGAAAATTTGCTAGATCATATCCTATTAAGCTGAAACTAATTATGAACAATTTGCAGAACTGTAGAAACATATAAAAACAGTTTCTGGCAGAATAAAACCCCAGCAATAGAAAATTCAAAAAGCTACCTAACATTAGCCTTACAGAACAAAAGAGCAAAACTATGAGTCTTTTTTGTTTGTTTGTTTGTTTGTTTGTTTTGTTTTTAGGGCTGAGGACCGAACTTGGGGCCTTGTGCATGCTAGGCAAGCGCTCCGCCACTGAGCTAAATCCCCAACCCCAAAGCTATAAGTCTTGAAAAAGAAACTATCGTTAAACCCTTGGTAACATTAAATAAAATTGCTATTTAGCTATAGAAATATTTGAGTGAGCCTCTTAGAACTTGAGAGTTAATACCTTAAAGTAAGGGGAGGAATAGAAGAGATTCTCACATCTTTTATTTTAAAATGTCACTTTGAAATAAATGACATATGCTTGCAATATAGAGATAACAGTGTGTTGTTTTATTTGCATACTCAGAGAATGCTGAAGACTCAAGTAATAAAAGAACTAATGAGGGGTTTTGGTAAGATGACTATATTTTGGAAGAAAATCTGTAAAGAAATAGCTTCTATTTTATCAGCAGTAATCAGTAATAAACAGGTTGTTTATTGCAACTTTATTGGTAATAGGAAAAGTGGGATCTTACTTGACTGCCCATCTGCAGGGAAATGACTGAATATGTAATAAGTCCTATAACACAGTTTTTTAAAGAATGAGTGTGTATATATACATATTATATATATGTATGTATAGGCCTAGAAAGATACTCATGATTTATGTTTGGGGAAAAATCAGTAGCAAAAACATGTATATATTATAATCTTTTTTTTTTCTAAAGAGAGGGGAGTGAGAGAGAAAGAATCAATTTTATTTAGTTTTTCACATGGCTTTCGTTGCCATAACACTTTGCAGTGTACGTGGTGCTGGGGTTTGAACTCAGGTACTCATGCATACCAGGCAAGCACCGTAACTGCTGAGCCACCGCTCCAGCCCTGGTAGTTGAGTTTACTAGTTTATTTTACTAAGGATGCAACTCAAGACCAGCCAAATGGAAGGAATACACAGGGCAAAGTGTGGAAGAGTGCCCAGCCCTCTCTGGGTATACTACCCTCCAGCACAAACCCAGGATCTCTCTGAACCCCTTTGGTTAGAGTTTTTATGGAGGCTTCATTATCTGGGTTATGATTGATCAAATTTTTGGCCTCTGGTGCTTAACTCCATCCACAGCCTCCCACTGACCCCCTCACCAGGAGTAGGTGGACTGAAAGTACCGACACTTTAATGACATGGTTGGTTCTCCTGGAAACCTTTATCACTCCAGAGCTCTTCAGGAATTGGAGAAAACAAAACAAAACAAAACAACAATAAAAAAGCATGACAAAAGATGTTTCCATCAGCCTGTATCATGGAGGAAGTCACAAGAGTTTTAGAAGCTCTATGCTGAGAGGAGGAAGACCATACGAATATTTCTTATCTTGGCACACCAGTTTTTAAAAAACAAGAATGAAATAGACAACCATGCAAGAAAAAACTGTTGACCTGGAAAACAGAAACCTAAGTTATTTCCTCTACATCCAATGCCAATAGATTATAAATATGAAAATTCATAGACAGTGATGTAATACAGCAGGGCCAGCGAATAAGGGGCTCCCATGCCACTCCTCTCCTCCGCGCATACCCAGCCCACTCCCAAGACAGCCATCAGTAATCTGTCCCAGCAGCCAAGCCAAGACTGAGCTTAGACGTTTCTCAGCCTAGCATTTTGGGCAGCTTCTCCCTAATGCTTGTAGTTAGAGCGTGCGATAAGAACAACAGGCTTCTGTAGGGACGATTGCATCATCCGAAAATAATGGGGGGAAACAGAAAAAATAGCCTACCCTTTCTTTAGTTGGAGAGGAGCCAAGGTAAGAATTCAGCCTGAAAATGGGGAAAGCAGCCAGATTGTCTTCAAGGCTTACCATTCAGGAGGGAGATGTGTGTAGATCTGTGCTTATTAAATCCCTGAACTCCAGGAATGAAGAAGGATGGCTCGAAACAACTAAAGAGAAAGAGAAGACTTCAGGTGTCATAGATGGAACTGCCTGAGATCATCCTATCAGGATGCCGAAAAGGATTCCTAAACCACAGAACCTGCAGAAACTACTCAAGGGGCACTTGACTTGTATAAGCTTCAGTTACGCAAAATAAATACCATAATTACTAAGTGATGCCAAGTTTAATTTGTTTGTCTGGCAGCCCTTAAAAATGCAGAGAAAAGCCACTTAAACGCATTTCAGAGAGTCAGTTCCATCAATCCTGAATGAGTTGAGGAGAATGGGTTAGGTGAATCTAGGAGCAGGTGATGTATTTCTCACTACGGAATCCAGAGTTTGTTCTGTGTAATAGATGAAAATACAAATTCAGATTAAAAAGGTGATTAAGCTGCGTTGTTCTTTTTGTTTTTGTCACTGCATAAGAAAATCGTTGCTTTGAAAGCACGCTGCTGTGAGTACCACTTAGAGAACATTCACTTCCATTGAACAAGTATTACCCAGTGCTGTCTTCTTGCTTAGGATGCTTACTTTACACTTTTTTTTTTTTTAAAGAGAGAAGAGCAGTGAGAGAGAGGGGGAGAGAGAATTTTTATTGAGTTTTTCACGTGGCTTTTGTTGCTCTGAAACTTAGTTACGTACGTGGGTATTGGGGTTTGAACCCACGTACCTGCACATGCCAGGCAAGCACCGTAACCACCGAGCCACCGCTCCAGCCCCTACTTTACACTTTTGAAGGTGTTCATGCAAGCTTACTGAGACATGGAAGCGATCCTCTTACGAAGATATGGCTAAGTTCACGCATGTAGGGGCAGTAATAACTCTCATGCCTTCCACCTGGCTGGCAGCAACTGTAGGATGCCATCGATTTTAGGGACATTAAAATGTGGAAAACGTGTGCCTTAAGATTGCTGAAATATGATGTGTCAAATAAGTTACCTTCCAGGTGGGTGTAAAAGGGAAGAGAAGATGCTCAAATCAGACAAATATGATTGGGTGTGATACATATTATATACATATTATATATAGGAATGTACCTAATTTTTTTTTAAGAGACAGGGACAGTGAGAGAGAGAGAGAAAGAGAAACATTTTATTTATTTTTTTCATGTGGCTTTCATTGCTCCGACACTTTGTTGTGTACATGATGCTGGGGTTCGAACCCCCATACTTGCACATGCCAGGCAAGCACCATAACTGCTGAGCCACTGCTTCAGCCCCAAACAGAATATCTTGAGTAGGACTCAACTGATCCTGCCAGAGAGAAGAGAGGCTGTCCATTTGGGGCACAGAGACGTCCTTGAAAAAGGAAGAATTAAAAAGAAAGGAGAATAACATGCAGAATAATGGACGAGAGTTCAAATTTGACAAAATAGGTTAAATGTACCACTTCTGTGGTCCTAGGAATTCAAGACCCAGTCAAAAGACCATCAGTACTGCTGCCACTAGTACCTACATGAGACAGGGAGCAGTGTCCCTCCCCTAGTAGGTGCCTGATACCGTGCTCTCTGTATCTGTGGCTTCCACATACACAGGTTCAACCAGCTGTGAATTCAAAATAGTCAACAAACATTACATCTGCACCGAACATGTTTTTTCTTGTTATTAGTCCTAAACAACATATACCATAGCATTTACATTTTATTAGGTATTAATGAGTAATCTGAAGATAATTGAAGCATATGGAAGGATTACACAGATTATGTGGGAAAACCTCAGCATTTTATGTAAGGCAGGTGAGCGCTCTGGGCTTTGGGAGGGGGAACCAGAGTGGATCTGCTACAGATACTGAGGGGCCACCGTGTTTGGTGAGTGTGTGCATGTGTGTATGAGGGGATAAGCGCATGGATTAGGGTTGTCCACAGCCCGGGATAACAGCTGCTGCTTTTCCCTTGTCGTCCAGAGAAACTGGAGAGTGAGAAGCTAAACGTCGCTGAGGTCACCCAGTCAGAGATTGCTCAGAAGCAGAAGCTGCAGACTGTCCTGGAGAAGATCAACGAAACCCTGAAGCTTCCCCCCAGGAGCATCAAGTGGAATGTGGACTGTGAGTTGTACAAAGAAAAGGAAGCTGTTAAATGACACTGTGGTCCCTACAGTGGGGCTTCTCTAAGAAGCCATCCCTAAGCTGGCAAGTCCTGGGTGCAAACTCATACATCTTTGAATGAGATGCACCCTTCCTTAGATAGGGAGAATTTGTCATCGGGCGAGGTGGCATAAGCCTGCAATCCCAGCAGCTCTGGAGGCTGAGGCAGGAGGATCATAAATTCAAAGCCAGCCTCAGCAACTTCACGAGGTTCTAAGCAACTTAACGGGATCCTGTCTCAAAATAAAGAAGGATTGGGGGTGTGGCTCAGTGTTTAAGTACCCCTGGGTTCAATCCCTTGTACCAAAAAAAAAGAATTTGTCAAACATTACCTGGAATGGGGGAGGGATGGGGACAATGTCCCTTTGGTATAAAAGGCTTTCTGTAGAAACTTCACATGAGATTGGGAGAAGGGAAACCAACCTGGGGAGCCACTTCTAAGACCCAGCACAGCATCTCAAAAAAGCTGTCTTTTCCCATGAGGATAGGCTTTGGGACACTGAGGCCCTAACGTCCATGCAGCTGAAGGGCAGTGAGCAAGGACTTAGCTGTGTATGTCCGCAGTCCGTACCCTGCCACTACCCCTTCAAAAGTACAGCTGAGGTCACAGGGCCTGAAACAGGATTTTTAAATTCAGTCTTTCGCAGATACTGTAGCTCAAGGATCTCAGAAAGTGTCAATCATTAATTCTTTTGCTGCTTCAAGGGCCTGGTGCCTAATACAGACATAATGAGTGGTATTCCTTCAATTTGTGTCCTGTGTCTGTGTGTGCCGTAAGTAATTAGTGTGCATAATGTTTTATGTGATACATACATCTCAGAACAGTAGTCCTTCCTTATCCAAGGGATATGTTCCAAGACCCCCAGTGGATGCCTGAAACCATGGGTAGAAATAGACCTTACATATACTGGTTTTTCCTGTACATGCACAAATGTAATGCCTTTTCCATCTTAACTAAGCACTTGACATACACCATGGCCATAACTGTTGTGGTTTGAGGCAGCACAGGAACACTTAACAAGAATTTCTTTTCCCTTTTTCACAATTTCACAAAAAGAACATTCATTCTTACTATAGATCTTAGCAACCTCAGCTAACTGAGAACTTTGAGCTCTTCACTTAAGGGAAGTACTTTATACCTTCTCCTTGCCATATTGGAATTGCCAGCATCACTATTCCTGCACTGTGGGGCCAACGTTATTGTATTTAATACAAGCACTGTGATGCCAAGACAGTCAGTCTTATAACAGAGGCGGCAATGAAGACAATGACGGGTGAGTAGCATATACAGTGTGGACACACTGCACAAAGGGATGGTTCACATCTTGGTCAGGACAGAGTAGCTCAAGATTCATCACACACCTCAGAATGGCATGCAATGGAAAACCAATGAATTGTATTTTCTGGAATTTTCCTTTAATATTTTTGGACCACAGTTGACTGCAGGCAAACCACAGAAATCATTCTCTTGCTATTGGACATAAATGTCTTTCAGAGTTCTGTTTTTATTGATTATATATTATACAACAGTGATCATCTTTGTCTACATTGTGAGGGTAAAAAGATTATTTCTTTTGAAAAAATTCCCAGGAGGACAGGGCATTCATTGAAAGGATCAGATGCTTTCAATATTGCTGTTACTTACCAAGACAGTCTAGATGACATATAATGTCACCAGGTGATAAGAAAAACTTCTTTGTCCACAACTTTTTCAGCATAATATTTTGTCATTAAAAGCACATGTGTGTGCCAGGCACCTGTAATCCCAGTAGCTGGGGAGGCTGAGGCAGGAGGATCACAAGTTCAAAGCCAGCCTCAGCAACTTAGACGCTAAGGAACTTAGTGAGACTCGGTCTCAAAATAAAAAATAAAAAGGGCTGGAGATGTGGCTCAGTGGTTAAACACCCCTGAGTTCAATTCCTGGAATGTGTAAATAAATAAAATAGGTAGCATATGTGAATGTGCTTACAACCCTCAGGGGCAAGCCTGCAGGTGGCACTGACACTTATGACCAGAAGAGCAAACCCTGATTTTTGCCTGGCCCTCTGTGACCATACCATGCCTAGGTCCTCAGTGACTATGTCATGCCAGTAAGTCAGTCCCATACAGGAGCTTTTTGTTTGTTTGTTTGTTTTGGTTTTTTGCAGTGCTGAGGATTGAACCCCCAGAGCCTTTTGCACGCTAGGTAAGCATTCCACCACTGAGCTACCTCCCCAGCCGGGAGCCTCTATTGAGGCTTTAACTGTAGATAAAACTTGGTAGACAGTGTCCAGAACTGAGTCTTTCTGGAAGGCTGGGAGTGTGTCTGCTGTTTGGTCGTAATATGGAGCTGTCACTCATAGCAGAATGCGGTGATAATCAGAAACTCTAATGAATGCCAAAGGGATGTCTGAATCATTTCCTTTTCTCGGTAATTTCTCAAAGCTGCTGCTAAAGCAGACTCTGCTCCTAGAGAAGACACAATGACCCCTGATAATGAGTCCAGTGCACTCCAAGTGCACAAAATGGGCATTTGGGGTTCTTCCCTTAAACGTTCCCTAACACGAGGAGCCCCAAATCTTGTAGGACCCTGATGACAGGTAAAGTATCTGGCAAGACTTCCTTTTAGGAGAAGGGTGGTGGAGAAAGCTAACATGTTTTAATAGCCTAGGTACCAGGTACTTTCATGTAAGTTATGATGAAACATACCAGTCATTCCTGGGCACCTGCTGTGTTCTGGGAGTTTTGCCCTCCTTGTCTTTGGAAATCCTTACAACTTGTGTTTCCACATAGGTACTACCCGCCCAAGGTCAAGTAGCCAGGAGATAAATGGCAGAGTTATAGTCAGAATATAAGCAGCTGTCAGCCTGACCCTGTCTGCACCTCATTCAGTCGGTCTTTTTCTCTTCCTCTACTGAGAAAACCACAACCCTATAGGGCCCAGCCTTCCCTAGTATAAATGGCTTAACATTCGGCACCTGGCTCAGCAGCTGCGGACGCCAACATGGTCATGAACATCCCTCCCTGCTGCTCCTCAGGGACATTGCCTACACTGACTGTTCAAGAGCAACAGAGGCCTTCAGACAGCTCTCATGTCTTCCTCTCATGTCTTCTTCCTTCTCAGGACTTCCTTAAAAGTCCTGAACAAAGGAAGGCACTCAGTGTTCCTGACTCAGTGTCCATCTGTGCAGGGCCTGCTTCATGGTCAGCCTTGGGACAGGTATCGTGGTGACAATCCAGAGTTCAGAGTCACGAGGGAAGGGAGAGGGTGCAGATCAGTCCTGCTCGTGGTTATCCACACAGAGTGAACAGGGACATGGGGCTGCGAGGTCTGAGCTGAGCTCAGAACTCAGCAGTTGTCAGGGTTCTGATGGGAACCTGGAATTACAGTAGAAGTGACACATTGGAAATCCAGTAATAACAGGATCCAGGAAAGCGCTCCATGGACCAAGAACTGAGGAGGCCCAGAGTGAGGCGTGTGATGACCAAGGTGTCCCCTGACCCTCAGGGTTGGGACAAGGGAGCATTGGGTAGGGTACTACTACGTTTTGAATCTCTGCTTCTATTGCCTAACACCTGGAACTCTAATTTTAAAATCCTCTTCTGTTTCAGCTGTTCACGCCAAGAGCCTGGTGGCCATCTTGCATCTGCTGGTTGCTCTGTCTCAGTATTTCCGGGCACCAATCCGACTCCCAGACCATGTTTCCATCCAAGTGGTTGTGGTCCAGGTAAGATGGACACCACCACCAGCATCTGCACTGCTGAGGAGCTGTGGAGGCTGAGTTCCTGTGACAGTGAAGGCGCGTTGGGTAGCTTGTTGGAAGAACAGCTGAGTGAATGCCAAGTGTGTCAGGAGGCACCAGCGTGAGCTTTCTGATGCATGTTGCACTATCCCTGATAAGTTTGCAATAGATGGGGAAATGTGCTTGTGAACAGTGTAGCTTTGCATGAAGTGTGTACCTGGGGTTTACATGTTTTGTTGGGGGAGTGTTAGTGCAATGTGTAGCTGAGGGTGTGTGTTGTGCGTTTGTATAGTGTATATAGTGGGGTCAGTGCGATGTGTACTTTTGCGTACAGGAATGTGCAGTTACCCTATATGCCACAAAGGCGTGTGTGTGTGTGTGTACCTGATGGGCAAGCATCCGGGGAGGCAGGTGTGTGTGCATGTGAGGGAGTGTGTAAGAAGGTCCCTGACTGGTGTGCCAGTCCTGGAAGCACTGCTGCTTCTCACCCGCCCAGTGAGGCACAGCTGGGACTTCAAGTCATCTTTTCCAGATTGTTGGATGGAATTTCCATTCACATATGGCTGTGTAATTTCCACAATGAGGGTGTGCTCGCTCCCCATGACTATCTCACTGCTTCTAACCCCGTTAAGTACTCAAATGCAATTTTATTTTCCAACTTTATGCCCATTTAGCAAAAGGTCATCATTTTGTTTGCTCGTTTCTGTTCTTTTCCAAATAAACATGCTAGGAGGGAGAGCTCCCATACGTGCAGCTCCCTGGATGTCCAGGACTAGCCAGGGTCCTGGGATGGAGAGCAAGACGGCAGCTCTGCCTTCCCTTGATGGGGAAGCCTGGAGGGCTGGTGAGCTCTGCCTGATCAGGCCAGGCCAGTTTCCAGGGTAAAAGGGCTTTGAGCTGAACCGTCAGGGATCAAATGTGGACCGGAGGGGAGGACAGGAAGGTGCTCCTAATCGATTGATCAGTAATGCCCTAAGGGAGGAGCCTTTCTTCCACACCTTCTGGACTTAACTCTATGAAGCATCAAGAGAGCATAATAGGAATTCCTGGCCTTGGCCTTGTCTGCCAGGGGGCCAGACCATAGATAGGAAGCAGACAGGGCTGTCAGCAGCCTGTGCGGCTCAGACCGTAAGTGCAGCTGACTACCAGGTCCTCCTTGTCCTTGTTTCTTAAGCCCTTCATATGCATCTGGCATCATGCTTGGTGGTTTTGTATGCTCTGAGCATCCTGGCGTGGGCATCCTCCTGGTGAACCAGGCCATCTCCATCACGTTATTCTTACCAGTCAAAAATGCATGAACCCATCTCATTCTCTTTTTAAAATGACCACTAGGGCAGGAGGGAGGAATGGGTCAAGCGCAGAGGAGTTTCAGGATAGTGCAGCTATTCTGTACCACCCTACCCTGGCGGCTATACTCTCGAAGCCCACAGAACATACAGCCACAAGGGTGAAGCCCCCTGTAAAGGGTGGACTCTGGGTGAGATGGGTGCAGGTTCCTCATTGTGATCAGTGCCCACTGTGCTGCAAGGTGTCAGTGGCGGATAAGACTGGACCCGTGCAGGGGCAGAGGAGAGATGGGCATTCTCACCTTCCTCTCCATTTTACTATGAACCTAGAACTGCTCCAAAAATGAACTGTTCTGTTTTTTGTTTTGTTGTTTTTTTTTAAATCATTCCTAGAGCAGTTCATGGAAGAGTGCTTTGGTGACTAAGTATTACTAACATTGAAAAAAATGTTTTCATGAATAAGCCTACTGCCATTCTGCTCGTGCAGGTCTTCCATGGCTGGTGGTGATAAATCCATTCCCATTCTCCATCCATTAATTTATAGATCATGTTAGTATTTTTCTTACCAGCTTGAATAAATAGACTTCTAATAGAAATAATGAAATCTGCCAGTTGGGATTACTACATATAACACACACACACACACACACACATACACACGAGCAGTTGAAAGTGTGAGCAGGAGAGAGGGACTCCTGTTTTGAAGCACTGGTGTCCGGGCCCACTTCCCATGCCGTACTTTGATCTCAGGTTTGGGCCATTGGAAGGCTGCTGCTCTTTTCCTTTTCTCCTGTAGGCAGTTTTGCCAGCGTGAGGACACTGGTGGGGGGAAACTCGTTACATAAAGTGGCATCAGTGCGCGTCAGGTCTTACAGGGTGTTTGGCTTTAGCAAGAGAATGGTCGCAGAAGGAAGAGGCCACATCAGCAGAAAGCTGTTGATTGAACCATAGGGAGAACTCTCTGGGGGACAGATAATGAGGCAAGTGAGCCAGCGTGCCGTGAGGGGGCTGTTTAACCCGTGTTTCTTCTCCCGTCTATACAGAAGCATTTAATTCTGCATGAACCTAATGATGAGGTTTTGTGTCTGTGAATGGTCTCACAAGACAAGGCATCCATTAGGCTTGTGTGAAAATGTGACATGCTTCAAAACTGAATTTGGAAAAAGTCCTGATCTGTCTTCTCCTGGCCCCCTTTAAACACTGTTTTTCTTACTTAACTTCCTATTTGCTTTGATAGTCCATCCTTCATCTGATTCAGGTAGACACTTGGCTTTATCCAGCTGTGACTTTCCCTCTGTGAAAGAATTTTGCAAGGGCCCTAGTGTCTATGGCTACTGGCAATGTGAGGGGACAGCTCTGGAAGTCTTGGCAGCAGGCTCAAGAAAGCATGTTTCAGCTGAGACCCCCCAACCCCCACGCATGGAGGCCCCTTCTTAACCCTCAGCCTTTGGGAAGATGAATTTACTCTCTCAGTCCCCTGCTAGGCTCAGACTGTCCTTGGAGTATCCTGCTGGCTGTGTTAGGAATCTGCACAAGAGACTCTCCCTTCTGATGCCCATCAGAACCCTAGTGTTCCTTCATTGGTCCCTTGTCCACAGGATGAGAGCTAAACTCTCCAAACAGGCACTCAAAGCTACCCATTAACTATGGCAGCCCCCCAACTACTCCAGACTATGAATCTCTTGAACACATTTGTGCTGTCAGGACTCTGCCTTTTGTCTGGGGCCATTCCTGTCACTGGAATGACATCTCCTCAGTGTCCAGCCAAGTCCTATCTTCCCTCAAAGTTCCACCTCCAGGATACCCTCCCTTCAGAAGGATTCCCTGACCCTCTGACCTGAAATGCTTGCTCCTGTCCTGCATCCAGCACTTCCTCTCTGCCTGGAGTGGCCACATCATTTATTATCCACAACACATTTAAGAGCATAAGCGGTCCCATTAATAATTGAGCTGGGACATGAGGCAAAAACCAGGCCTGTTTAGAAGAAACCCTTCTCGCATGCTTCCTTCCTTTCCCCCATTTTACTCCCCATTCCTCAGGGCCTAAAATCACATCGTATGCTCCATAGCATTTGTTGTGACTCGAGCACAGGGCACTGTTCAAAGAGATGAAGAAGGAGGAGGAGCTGATAGGAGAGGGGCAGACGGGTGATGGCCGGGCGGCTGGCTGGCTGCGAGTCTCCAGGGTGCGTCCCCTTTTCTCAAAGAGTGAACCTGATACTTCAGTGAGGAGCGCACTACTTACTTAAAAGCTCCTTGTTTATCAGTTAAAAGTAAAACAGAAAAAAAAATTTAAAACCCTCTGCCACCGTCTGAACGCTCAAGTTGGCCTCAGTTCCACATCCAGCCTGCAGCGGAGTGTGTTTCTCTGCTTCCCTCCTGGCCTCAGCTGGAGGGCAGACACACCCTGGCCTTTATTTCCATTTGGTTTACTGTGGATTACTCCAGAAGGCAGTGTGCCTCCAGCAGACCTTCCTATAAAGAAAAGGGAAGACTCCCCATCCAAGAAACAGCCTACTTGTTTGGACTAAACACTAATTACACTCATATCCTAATGGTACAGTCCAGTCTCCAAAATCAGGACCTCTTTTCGCTTCCAGCGTTACCGCGTCCCTGGTTGTGTTTCTTAAATACCAGTAACTTTCTCAGTGTCGGGAATGCTAGTCAGTTTTTCTGTATTTTTTCTAAAGCCTTTTTTTTTTCATTCTCTTCTCCCAACCCCTCTCCCCACCCCACCCCCATTTCAGAAACGAGAAGGAATCCTCCAGTCTCGGCAAATCCAAGAGGAAATAACTGGTAACACAGAGTATGTCAACACCATTGTTGCCAGCGAGTCTGTAATGGAACACAGATGTTTCTCCGAAATTCATCCATTTGCTGATATTTAGTTTTCATTTATTGGGATTGCAGGAGGGATTAGCCTGCAGCCAATGATTATAGCTTAGCCTTTTCCATGCATTCAAAACATGCCTCTTGATGCTTAAGGTACAAACTTGGGTGGGGACATGGAGAGAGGGGAATTAGCAGTGATTGAAAAATTCTAATTTTGTGGCACTCCAGGAAAAAGTGTACCCAAAAAAGCCTACCAGCATGAAATCGTCATGCCATAAGCACGGGGTGGAATTTAAATTGTTAACCTTCAAAAGGACGTTTTTCTTCCTCTTCTGAATCTGATTTGTTTGGTCACATGCCATGACCCAGAAAGCCCCTCTCTACCTTAGAGCTGTCTTTTGGTTTTTGTTATTTGTTTTTCAGTTTACCATTAGAAATTAGAAATATCAGACTCTGAAGACTATGAAAGGATGTCTATGGGGAATCAGAGCTTTGCTCTTAAGCAGTAAAGAAGGATGGTGTCGGGGGTGGATCAACAGGCAGGAGAGTCAGCTTCCCGCCTTCCCTGCTCCCCAGCTTTTCCCTCTGTTCCCTTTGACCTCAGTTTCTTCACCTTTGCGTGGGGAGTGCTTTCCTCACCCAGAGATGTGGTGAGGGTTCAGGGTGGAGACAGCGCTGCCCTTCCTGCCCCTGCCTGGACGGCTGTCCTTGCGTTTCAAGCTGACCCACACCTCCCAGGCTCCCTCTTGCTCCAGTCAGGACTCACAGGAGGCCAGGGCTCTGCCTGTCTGGATGACCCTGTGTATGTGCCTTTAAAAAGGGCCTGGGGGTACGTCACAGGCCAGGTAGGGACAGAGGTGGAGAGGGGCCCTGCTCAAGATGCTCAGGCTACAGAGACTTCGTCAGGCAGCCCCCTCACTGCTGCAAGGCCCCCGTGGTGGTGGTGGTGAAGCATCTACAGGGGG
>PVKS010039979.1:0-16905 GCA_004027875.1 Aplodontia rufa | reverse complement strand
AGGGGTGAGTTCTTAGGAATATACACTAAATTACCAATAATCTAAAAATAAAAGGAGATAAAAAAAAAACACATTGGTCTCAGGGTAATGTTTCAATCCCTACCCAGGATCAGATTTTAAGCCTGTCACATACTGAACCCCCAGGTACTCTTTGAGTCTCCCACCAGGGTCAAAACTTAGGTCTGTCCCCCAAACAAGTGTCTTCACCTCCATTCTGCACACTGCTGGTACAAGTGTCCTTGACTCCTTTATACAGTTTCTGAGGTATGGTATGAGGCCCCACCAGGATCATGTTTTTAAATCCTGTTGATGTATTTTCTAGGGTGCTCTTTGAGTCCCAAGTGGGATCAGATATTTAGATTTGTCCCAACTGTTATAAGCATCCTCATCTTCTGCAAATTTGGAATACAAGCATCCTTGACCCCATTATACAGTTATATAGGCCTTCAAAGAAAATAAGAAGAAATATTAAAAAGAACATCTGTAAGTTCTCAAAAAACCTAGGTGTACATAAGAATGTACAAATTGTTATTACTTTAAATAGCAAAGACAGAATCCTTTTAGAGAACTTAAAAGAATGTTGGGACAGAACAAAGTCAATTTAAGTTTTAATTAGAGATTCATTCTATAATGGGGGTTCACTTTATGTTTTTAATATAATTTTCATTGTTCTGTCAACTGAAGCTTATTTTAAAACTGACATTTTTCTCTTTTCTCCTCCTCCCTAATCAATGGGAAGTGACATTAACTATTTTTCCCACTAGGCTGATTTTTCTATGTTAAGGCTCATTAACTATAGGAATGAAGGAATTTAGATTTTATGGCTGGTTCCTACAGGTCTAAGAACTTGTTTTCTCAAGTCATGACTTCAAACAGAGCCTACTCTTTGTATCATGTCTTTAAAGTATCCTGTTTCTTCAAAAGAATATCCCCTAGATAGCAGAAATTTAAAATGAGACTTGTACAAACAGTTTCAAGGAAAGAGTGAGGGAAGACAGGCCAACAGGAAGGGCCAGGAACAACATGTGCCCTTATGGCTTAGAGATCAGCAGAAGGTTAAAAAGATTGGCCAGTTAATGTTTCTATTCCGAATGTGGTGATTAATAGATGGTAGTACATCAAGGCAGGATCCCTTCCTCAATGTGTCTAGGAAAGGACCCCACATTTGCCAAAATGAGGGACACTCATACTCTGGGAATCCAATCCTTTACATGTGTCTTGTGGATGAGCAATTGATGTTCCCTGTAACCCAGGTATGAGGTATGTTGTCCTAAAAGACTCTCCCCTTTTCAGTGCTTTTATAAATAAGCACTCATCTTCTAAGGGAGAAGGGACTTTTGTTTTGGCTAAGGTAAGGCTGACATAAAACAGGGAAATAGGCCAAGATCAAAACAGGCCCTCATGGCTTAGAGATAAGTAGGTTATAGAAATTGGCCACTCTATATTTTGAGTCTTGAATGTGGTGATTAATGAAGGTGGCTTCTTTGATTGTCACATCAAAGCTGGTACCCTCCAAATTTGGCTTGTAAAGGACCCCAAGTTTGATAAACTGAGAGGGTGCTCAAAGTGCTGGGAGACCAATCCCTTATGTGCATATTCTGGATGAGCAGTATGCTCCTGCTGACCCAGGAACAGGGTATGTTGGCCTAAAGATCTCTCCTATTTTCAGTGCTTTTATGGAAAAACACTCTTCTCCTAAGCAAGAAAGGGCTTTTGGTCAAGGAAAGAGGAAGAGAAAGAGTTAGAACATCATGTATTTAAGTCTCACAGAGACTGAAAAACATGTATGATTCCCAATATACAACAAAAGAGAAAAAAAGGGTTTTAAGAGGACCACTGAGCTCTTCCATGGTTTGAGAGTGCAGACTCTTACCAGATCACTAGGATGCCATCAGCCAAAACCTTATTGCCATATGAATCTACTCAGCTTCATAATGTTCCAGTCTCTCAAAGGGCAGGGGGCATGGTAAATGGTAAATGAGGCAAAATGAGATTATGTTCTATGGTCTTTGCAAATGGAGCAAGAAGAGAGAGAGAGAGAGAGAGAGAGAGAGAGACAGGGATTGCAAATAGAAAAAATAACAGCATAAGTCATAGTCAAGATGGAAAGAAAATATTGGACAACACATACTAAAGTCAATGTCTCTGAAGCCTCACATTGGGCACCAAGAGATAGGTCATGGGTGAAGAGATGTCTCCAGAGAAAGGAGTTCCCCAAGAAGAGAGGGACCTCAACTCAGGACCAATGGGGGACTTGGCATAATTGTTGGGAAAGAATTTCAGCATAAACTAAACAGAAGCATAGAAGCTTATTTAGGAAGGTAGATACACATTCAAAGGAGAATGTGGGCTGTCTCAAGAGAGAGAAGCAAATGCCACTTGGGCTGGGGATTCAATATTTATAGAAAGGCTGCATCAAGGGCAAAACTGGAGGTGGGTCCATAATGGACATGAACAATTTCACACAAGTTCTTGTGAGCCTGCATAATTCCTCAGTTTACAAGGGCACAGGTGAAGGACAAAGACCAAAGGCACAGGCCACAGGCATGCAGGTAAAAGGTGTGTGGCTCAAGTTTTACAAGTGTGCCTTCTACATCTCAATGGCTTGAGGATATTTCCTCCAAGATTAAGTATTTATTTTTCTTTATCCTAAATCCCTATCTCACTTGGAAGAGTATTTTCATGATGACACATGAAGGTCTATCAGCCATACATAATATTTTGAAGTATACAATGTGCCAATATAATTTGTCCTCTCATTTTAAAATTCTTTAGATAATGTTTTGAAATTACCCATCTTACACTATATACTACATTTATATACTACATTTTTTTATCCACTCATGTACTGATGAGTACCAAGACTGGTTCTATAATTTGGCTGTTGAGAATTACACTTCTATAAATATTGGTATGTATGTATTGTGAGAATAATGCTGATTTTTAGATCTTGAGGATAATCCTGAGCAATAAGAGTGAATCTGGATAGTTCCACAGTACCTGATATCAAATAATACTACACACCTATAATCACAAAAACAACATGATATTGTTAGAAAACAGATATGAAAACCAATGGCATCAATTAGAAGACAAAAACAAATCCACATAGATACAGTTATATGATCCTTGACAAAGGTGCTGAAAACATACACTGAAGAAACAATAGCTGTTTTAGTAAGTGGTGCTAGTAATGATGGCTATCTATGTGTAGAAGAGTGAAACTAGACCTCATATTCTGAACCTGCACAAATATCAATTGAAGGTGGATCAAAAGCCTAGGAATTAGATCAGAAACACTGACAGTCCTGAAAGAACACATATGGACAGCACTCCAACATATTGACACTGACTTCCTTAATAAGACTCCTTAAGTTCACAAAAGAGAAACAAAAATCAACAGGTGGGATGGTGTCAAATTAAAAAGCTTCTCCAGAGCAAAACAAACATTTAGGAGCATAAAGAGAAAGCCTACAAGATGAGAGAAAATCTTTGCCAGCCATTATTCCACCATGATGTTAATATCTAGAATATATAAAGAACTTAAAAAGCTGAACACCAAAAAACAAAAAGCTAATAATAAAGTCAATAAATGAGTGAAAGATCTAAACAGACACATCTCAAAAGAAGTTCAAATGTCAACTTCCTTAGAATCAGTAAGATGTAAATCAAAACGAAACTGAGATATCATCTCACCCCAGTTAGAATGGCAATCATAAAAACTACACATAACAATACTTTTTAGTAATGATGTGGAGGGGAAAGGTACATTTATACATTGGTGGTAGGAAGTAGTACCACCACTTTGGAAAGCCATATGGAGATTGCTCAAAATATTAGAAATGTAACCATGATATGACCCACCTGTCTGACTCTTTGACATTTATCCTAAAGAGTTAAAATTAGCATATCATGGTGATACATACATGACAATATTTCCTTGCATTTTTTTCAGTATGGGGAATCCAACACAGGGCCTCATCCTTGCTAGGCAAGTGCTTTACAACTGATCTCCCTCCCTAGTCCTTTTCTGTTTTATTCTGAGACAGGATTCCCCTGCCAGCACCTTCCAAGTCACTGAGAATAAAGGCATTTAGCAACTTACTCAGTATCATTGCATGTTGAACACTGTAAATTTTATCTAATTAGTTCTTAGATATTTTTATATTTTTATAAATGTTCTTAGGCTTTATTCTAGGATATACTTAATATTCTTCAAAATAGTTTATCTTCTGAAGGCTTGCTTTAGATGTTTGTTATTTATTAGATGGGGTTATTAGCTGCTTCTGTCTTGGGCTAGTTATTCTCAGTTGCCAAGGCAGGACTCTTTTAGGTACTTCACTCCATGAATTATGCCCCTTGATACATGATTTTTTTTCTAATTCAGATGGTATAGATTGGCACTATTCCTGAAAAACAGATTATTTTCCCACACTAGAGCCCTCAAATTCATGTATTGTTTAGTAGTACTCTGCAGAATATGTAACAGATACCCTTTGCTGATCTTCCTATCTTTTTTTTTTCTTTCTGTCTCTCTTCTCCTAGATAATGACTTTGAAACTATAACTGACTTGATCTCATGCATCTCCTATCTCTTTCCCCTTAAATCAGGGGGATCTTCAACTAGTATCCTGAGTTGCCTCTTCCTGCACTGAGGCCTGACAACTGCTTTTAACTTAAGGTGTCCTCTCATTTGCTGTCCATCTCTCAGGGATTACTGCTCTTAGTTGCTTGAGATCCAAGGTCTTGAAGAACATTGATTTTTGTTGTTGTTTATTTGGTTTGCTTCTTTCATTCTTCCAGATATAAAGGTAAGTATGACAAATTTTATCTCCTCTTTGTTGGAAGTAAAAGTCCTATCTTATTTTGAAACTTAAAAATAATTGAACAAACCATTTCCATCATTATTAAATTTATCTATTCCAAAGAGTATATTTTGGGAGACATAATAAAATTTAATGTCTAATGCAGGGAAAAATACATCAGCAATGTTTCTCAAATAAGCTGGTGGTGTCATAAATAACTACATGTAAGGCATTGGGTTCTCTTTCTCTTTAACATGAACTTTCCTGAATTCAATTCCAAAAGTACTTTTTTAATGAAATGATGTGCATAGTGTTTTCTTCTGCTATCTGTTGCACTCAATGATCATATAAGTAGAGGAAAAAGGCAATACTAAGCAAGATTTATTTAATAAACTTAAGACTTGAGTCCAACAAAAATA
This sequence comes from Aplodontia rufa, assembly GCA_004027875.1. NCBI lineage: Eukaryota > Metazoa > Chordata > Mammalia > Rodentia > Aplodontiidae > Aplodontia > Aplodontia rufa. Next base: position 11,681 of record PVKS010039979.1, on the reverse strand, counting down.
GAAAATATATCTTTTCTTGTGTATAGAAAGAAGGAGGAAATTCAGCCTTTGACCAAATCTAAGATGTAAATTTGCTGAAACAACAAGCTATCATGGTTTAGAGATAAGACTAGATCATTGATGGCAATGTAACCAAAATATTTGGCAAATATTAAATAAACCACTAAGGTATGCTCTATATTATGAAAGGTAATTTATTACCCTGAGCAGATTGTTTGATTGTTGCAAACAATCTTGTGTCTTGTTTTTCATTACTCTTCTAAACACCCTAAAGTAAATCATTTTTCTTTTCTTTTCTTGATTTACTAATAATTTAAAGGTTTGTTTTATTTATGTGTTTGCCAGTCTACTTTATTCTCCAAACAGATGAAAACCACTACTTTCTCATCATAAATACATCTATTATTAATATATGCTAATATTTAAGGCTACATAATGAAATGTCTTCCATAAAGGGATAATAGGTGTCATATGCCATTTGTATCTGAAACTTATCATTTACATCTAAGAGAAAGCAATTTTTTATGAAAAAAAATTGACCTGAAGTACTAAAAAATACTATCATAACCCTAGATCACATTTCTTTTTTCTTATTTCTTTTTATTGGTGCATTATAGTTGTACATAATGATGGGGTTTGTTATCTCATATTCATGGATGAACAAAATACAGCAATACAACTTGGTCAATACCCCCACAGTTCCCCTACCTCCTACTTCCTTTTCCCCAGTTCACTAGTGTCTAACACCAAAAGATACAGCTTATTTTTCATATTGTAAGTCTTCCTTAATAATAGTCGTTGACTGACTTTTCCAATCTTTTTCAAAGGTTTTTCCCAATATTCCACAGTTTTTCTTAGGTAAATTAATTCCATATACTCCTGTTCTTCGTTATAAAAGTTCTATTATGCCTCTAGTGGTGATACAGAACAGGAACTAGTAATTTGTTATATAAAGAATTATGGTACATAAAACTTGGTGTTTCCACCAAACTGATTAACAGCACAGTAGATAACAATCTACTCTCCCTGTCCGTTCACTGCTCATCAAATCCTATAAGAAATAATATCAAGTACAGAGGTCTCAGGCATGCTTTTCCATCTTTCTTAAATATAAACAAGCAGCAAAGGATTATGAGATATTTGAATATCTAGGGCAGAATGTGAGAAGAGGAAAGGTAATGGAGAAACACATGTGACTTTAGAAGAAACAGAAAATTGAAGGATAATAAAAATTACATGCTAACTTGAGAAATTATGCAACAATTATAATCAGAAAAAATACCAGGAGTTCTAGACATTAAAGCACAGAAAACCTTTAAAAATTGAATTTCCTTGAAAGTTAATTGTCATTTTTATCTACATAAAATATAAGTAAACATAAGAAATATAAATAAAAATGACAAGAACACAAATGAGAAAAGCACAAAATTAAGAAGGCAAGGTAGAGTGAAGTAAGAATTACTCCAGAATGTCAGGTATATATAATATCCTGATGAAAGTTCTCATACCTAACGAATGAATGAAAGTTCCTGAAGTATAGAAAAAGGATAAAGTAAAGATGATGTTTTCCAGGAAAAAAATGTTTTTGATAATTAAAGAATATGTTATTCAAACTGACCACCCTGCTTGAGAAAGTTTAACAAAAGGAAACACAAATATAACTTCTTGTGAAAATAAAGACCTGCTAAGACAATGATAAAGTTCTGGTTAAATATAAGAGAAGGGCTCAGTGCCTCAGGAAGGTAGCAAAGTGGCCTTTACCAATTGAATGAAAATCATGGCGACCTGGAGATCTACAATTTCACACCCCAGAAGACAGGTAGTAAGGAGTTCCATCTTAGGAATACCATAATGGGGCTGCCATCTGAGCAGAAAATGCTCCACACTTTTTGTTGGGATCCAAAAGCTGCTGCATTTACTTTGGATCTGAGGGAAGCTGGTAAAAGGAAGAACTTCACACTAGGAAGTTGTCTTGGGATTTATAACAGATTTTCTAAAATGAAGACCTCAGGAATGCACATTCTGTTCTGAAGAGACGTCAAATGGTAACAAGCTGCAGGAAAAAAAATAGATATTGCTGAAATGAAAGTATTAATGATTGTCTCTGGATGGCTATCACATTCAGATGATTGGAAAAGAAAAAAAATCCTCTATTTAAAATAAAGGGTATTAAGTGAAACATGGAACCATGGGGAACCCAAAAGGGGATACCATGGTCTGGCACCAGTATTGGCCTGTTCTGTCATTACACTTTTGTCCTTGATTGTTTGATGACAAACCCCTCCGAATTGTAAGACTATGTCTGTCAAATAATAAATAAATAAATGGTATTTCCAGAGAATTGTAAAATGAATATTTAGAAAATAATCTTGAAGATAAAATACATCAAGAATGAGAATCAAAAGGCGTAATGAAATACACAAACAAAAATCATGCATGGAGAAACCAGATAGTGGAATCTTGACACTGATTATGAAGTAGCCACGTTTATTTTGTTTATTATTTGTGTTACTGTATTTTGCTAACTGATATTCATGTAGACTAAGAAATTAACATATGAGATTTATGTAGAATGATATTTAAGATACATTCAAAGATCAGCTTCAAAAATAATACTTTACCTAAAGACTTGTCAAGAGGCCAGCCTCACCTGAGTTAAGACTCTGCCTCTTACCTTACTTCTCATTAGGATGGCTCCAAAGTAGGCTAGAATTAAACTTATTTATAGGTATGTTCAAAAGATAAATTCTTACTTTAAGTATTACTGTGATTTCAAAATAGGGGACATTATACACAGCTTAAGTAAAAGTTTGGGTAAATTGTAAAAGGTATTTAGATGTTAAGAAAAAGAGGTAGAGGGCTGGAGCGGTGGTTCAGCCATTCAGGCGCTTGCCTAGCATGTGCAAGGACACAGGTTCAAACCCCAGCACTATGTACACTATGATGTCTCGGAGCAACAAAAGCTACAGAAAAACTAAATAAAATCAATTCTCTCTGTCTGTATTTCTCTTTCTCTCTCTTTCTCTCTCTCTCTCTCTCTCTCATGTCCCTCTCTCTTAAAAAAATAGGTAGAACTTGTAAAGAATTTCATATGTAATTGAGTTGAGAAATGCATAGATCTTTGTAAAGGCTAAAAATAGACCCAGGATACATGCTTAAGAAACTCAGATCTTGAGATTCATGCAGGCAAATAAAACTATTAATGATTACCTAGCTAACCTCACTGGACTGTTACCTCTGTTAGGACTTCTAGTTATTTTACTTCTGCTCCTATTTAGCAGCTTGATCTTTTGATCTAATAAAGTTTGTATTTTCCAGAGTGCAAAAATTCCATGCTAAGAGGATGGCAGCACAAGAATTTGAAGCCATCCTTGCAACTGAGACCAGTGTCTCCTTTAAAACAGTCAGAAAGACACTTCTGATCCCTAACTAGGCAGGGTCTTCACTCCTTTCCAGCCTGAAATAGCCATAGAAAATAGATCTTCACCCCTCATCAATCCTTAAAATTAAAAGATCAAAATCTCAGTAGTGGGGGGAATAAGATAGGGTTTTAGGATAAAAAGAGGAGAGAAATACTGAATCTTGGGTGAAATACAGTCAAGTCATTGAGATGTGAAAGGCACAGTTATAAATCTTGATCAATGAGCCATTGGCCTGTGCACCTTTGGCCTGTGCCCTTGTAAACTGAGGAAATACTCAGGCACAAGAGAATTGACATGAACTTGTGCAACTCCATCCTAGATCCACTTCCAGCCGAGTCCCTAATACAGCCCTTCTATGAATATCGGACCCTCAACCCAAGTGGCGGCTGCTTCTTGTTGAGACAGCCCATTCTCTCTTGAATGTGTATCTACTCACCTAAAGAAACATCTGTCTGTGTTTCCTGTGCTGAAATTCCTTTCCATCATGCATACCAAGGACCCAACCGGTCCTGAGTTGAGGTCCCCTGCTCCTCTGGAAACTTCTTGGAACCTCTCTGGAGACATCTCTCCCCCTGTGATAATTGCATACAGAATTTCACATTGATGGAATTTCTTTTGCTTAATGTTTTGTTAGTTTTTGTTTTCTCTCTTATAATTTTAAAAATGTGGGGAGATCCACAAAGTTAGACTTCTGTCCATGTTTCCCATTTATAGAAAAAGCCTCTATTTTCCAATTTTTGTTGGGACCCAGTCATGTTATAGAAAAAAAAAAAGAATTGATTTAAGTACTCTGAGTTAAACTATTTTTAAGTAGTTAATATTTTTCCAAGGGTGAGTTCTCAGGGATACATATTCTTTTTTTTTAATAGAAGGACAGTGAGAGAGAGAGAGAGAGAGAGAGAGAATCAAATTTTATTGAGTTGTTCACATGGCTTTCGTTGCTCTGACACTTAGTTGTGTATGTGAGTTGCTGGGATTTGAACCCGTGTACTTGCACATTCTGGGCAAGCACCATAACCACCAAGCCACTGCTCCATCCCCCAGGGATACATATTCTGAAAAGAAAGCAAAAAATAAGAAAAAGGACCTAGGGTACTTTTTCTTGAGTCTCCAACTGGGATCAGACTTGTCTGTTCCATCTTTTGGGTACACTCTGTGTCCCCATCAGGATCATGCTTTAAAAGTTGTCCCATATTGAGACTCCAGAGTACTCTGTGAGTCTCCATCAGCACCTTCACCAGTGTCCTTATTCCTGTTTTGCAAATCAGTGGTGTGAGCATCCTCAGCCCCATTATGCAGTTTTCAGGTTGCATGATAGACTCTACCTAGGCCTCTAGAAAAAAAGTAAGAAAAACAATCCTGAAAAGAACATCCCTAGGATTTCAAGTAATTAGATACACTTAAGAACTTACAATTTTTATTTTAAATAGCAAAGACACAAAAATCTTTTAGAGAGCTTAGAGGTACTTTGTGATAGGATAAAATGAATTAAAGTTTTAATTAGAAATTTGTTCACATAACAGATGTCCATTTTATGTTTTGAATGTAATTCTTATTGTTCTGCCAACTGAAGCTTATTTTAAAACTGACAAATTTCTTTTTTCTTTTTTTTTTTCTTTTTCTCCCCCTCCCTAATTAAGGGCAAAGTGAGATTAAGTATTTCCTATCCTAGGCTGAGTTTTGTGCCCTTTGCTCACTGACTATAGGAATGAAGGAATTTAGACTTCAGGGCTGGTGCCTGCAGGGTTAAGAGCATGTTATCTCCCCAGGCCGCACACTAATCATTACTCCAGACAGTGCACAGCCTTTGCATTACCTCTATACAAATAACCCACTTCCCAAAATGATGGTCTCTAGGATAGAATAACAGCTGGGACACAGAACATGAGATTACATAGTTTAGAAAAGGATATGGGGAAAGACATGTCAAGAACAAGACAGGAGCTCAGAATTTAAGAGTTTTATCTGAAACTTATGGGTAAACACAGATACGCAGAAACTTAGTTGTGACAATGGTCACTAAGTGTATCTGAATGTGGTGATTAATGGAGGTAGCTTCCTCTATTGTCACATCAAGGCTGGGTCTCTCCAATAAAGTATCTATGATTAACCACACATTTGGCCAAATGAGGTAGTGATCAAGACACTGGAAGATCAATCCCTCATTCGCATATTCTGGATAAACAATTTATGTTCCCTCTGGCTCAGATGTTGGTCTAAAGGCTTCTCCTATGTTTGGTGCTTTTAAAAGGAAGTACTCAACTTCTAAGGGAGAAAAGAGCTTTTGACCAAGGAATTGAGGAAGAGAAAGAATAAGAATCATCACCCATTTAAGTTCCACAGAGGCTAAGAAATGTGTATGATTCCCACTCTGCAGCATAAGAGAAAAAAATTCTTTTAACAGGACCACTGAGTTCCTTCACAGTTTAAAGGTTCAAAGATTCTTACCAGATCCCTAAACAACATCAGCTACCACCTTATTGCCATTTGAATCTATATGGCCTGGAGATTTCCCAGCCACACAAGTAAGGGAGTCATGACAAATAAAGGTGGTCAAGTTTTTGCTATGTTTTCTTTGAAAGTGGAGGGAAGCAGATAAAGTTTGTAGGTACAGGAACTAACAGTCAAGATAGAAAGAAAATATTTGATAACACTTAATACCCCGGGAGCCCTACGTGGGGTGCCAAGAGATATGTCATGGGAGAAGAAATATCTCTACAGAGGGTCCAAGAAGTCTGCAGAGGAGAGTGGGACCTCAACTCAGGACCAGTGGGGCGCTTAGTATGTGTGATGGAAAAGAATTTCAGTACAAGACGGACAGAGTCATAGACAGAGGTTTCTTTTGGAAGATAGATATACATTCAAGGGAGAATGTGGACTGTTTCAACAGAGAGAAACAGTAGCCACTTGGGCTGGAGGTCCAATATTTATAGAAGGGCTGTATCAGGGGTCATATTGGAGGTGGATCCAGGATAGAGTCACCCAATTTCATGCCCATTCTCCTATACCTGTGTATTTCCTCAGTTTACATGGTCATGGGCCAAGTGTTCAGGCTAAAGGTTCACAGGCCAAAAGCATGTTGCTCAAGATTTATAACTGTACCTTTCCCATCTCAATGGCTTGAGTGTATTTCACCCAACATTCAATATTTCTCTTTTTATCCTAAATCCCTGTCTTACAAAGACAATATTAAGTAAAGGCAAAGATAAAGTTAAACCTGAATATTTACTTCTTGTAGACTTGTTCTACAAAGAATTATGAAAAGGAAGTATTTTAGATAGGAAGTTGTTAGACAGAAGTATGAATCCACATAAATCAGGCTCTGAAAATGGAATAAATGGAAATAAACTTATTTTTCCTAGTTTTAATTGCTCTAAAATATAACTAGAACTTCGAATTCACACAACTTGTTGAAGATCTATTTCTGCCTGGTCTTCCTTGCATAGCACAACTTTGGAATCCAGAAGAGAGGTATTCAATGCAGAACTTGAAGGGTGATGAGAGGAAAAACTGTTTATGATCCCAGGATGAGAGGAACAACACAGCAACAGGGTGTATTACATGCCCTCATTTGAAAAAAGCAGATAGCCCGCACCAACCATCTTTCAACAGGTGAATTTCACATGGCATTTCTTCACTAGGCCAAACATGCATCTCTCTGAAAAGAGCAATTAAGCCTGATAGCCTACTGCAGGACGAACCCCTCAGGAGACCCTCAAGGAAGCCTTCTCTTTCCCTCCATGCCTGAGACTCACATTTCCTAAAAGATATCCTACAGCAAACCTGTAAAAAGAACCCAACCACAGCTATCTGTTTGGTCTGGGGATAACTTTCTAACATATGAGTTTGGAACTTTCCTCACCTAACCACAGACATTGGTGTAACAGGAAGTTGTGGTCAAGCGGATTCCAACACAAAAAGTCTCCATTCAAGAAAGCCTTTTCGCACCTGTGAGCTTGAGACTTTCCTTTCCACTGTGGGTCACACAGGCCCAGGCCACAGAAACCCTTTTCTTTCCTTCTGCCAGCAACATCAAGATCAGTAGGTGTCTCCAACACCACTGGGTAAACAAAAATCATATCGAAAAAGGATCAGAAAGTTACATTGCTATTGCAACCACAGCCCACAAAGAGATCAAGCCTGCATGTTAAAGCTAGATACAGTCAATGCCTGCTAAAAAATAAAATAATAATAATATAAATATAAAAATAAAATAAAAAAATAATAATAATGTTCTCCTAGTATAATAGCCAAAATGTCTGGGATACAATTTGAAAAAAAAATACCCATTACACAAAGAACCAAGCAAATAACAACTGGAATGAGAAGACAATCAGTTGATGCCAACACTAGAGAAATCAGATGTTAAAACAGCCTTTACAGAGCTGGATACAGTGATGCACGCCTGTAATCAAAGAACACAGGAGGCTAAGGCAGAAGGAGCACAAGTTCAAAGCCAGCCTTAGCAACTTAGCAAGGCCCTAAGCAAGTTAGCAAAACCCTGTCACAAAATATAAAATAGAAAGGGCTGGGAATGCAGTTCAGTGATTAAGCATCCCTGGATTCAATTCCTAGAACCAAAAAAAGGGGGGGCTGCTCGAACAGTATTTATAAAAATCATCATAAAAATACTTCAAAAAATTAAAAATTCTCTTAAATCAAAAAAGTAGAAATTTCAGAAAATAAAAGTTATTATAAAAAGAATGAAATTAAAAAATTGGACTTCATTATAGTGAATTAAATAGTGTGGGCCTCTTCTTCTCTAGAGCTTTCAGAGGACCAGTGACAAGGCCAACACTTTGAGTTCGGATATTTCAACTCAAACAGAGTGACCCAAGTAACTTTAATTATATTAAGCCAACCAGTTAGTAATGATTTATCCTAGTAATCACATGAAATAAATAAATATAATCATTACAATTAAACAATGACAAAACAAATTAAAACCCTGTGTTCTGTAAAAATGCTATTTAGAGCATACAAAAGCAAGCTATAAACTGAGGGAAATTATTTTCATATTATACACCTAAGAATTAGTAGCCAGATCATGTAAAGGACTCCCAAAACGTAATAATAAATCTGGGCATGGTGGCACATGCCTGTAATCCCAACAACTCAGGAGGCTGAAGCAGGAGAATCACAAGCAAAAAGCTAGCCTCAGCAACTTAGCAAGACCCTCACTCAAAATAAAAAATAAAAAGAGTTGGGGATTGACTGAGGGCTTAAACAACCTCAAGTTTCAAGTTTAATCCCTGGTACAAAAACAAAACAAAAAAAATAGAAAGGAAAGAAGGAAGGAAGGAAGGAAGGAAAGAAGGAAGACAGACCTGAGAGGAAAAAATTAATTTTTTTAAAAAAATCACAAGAATAAAACAGTATACAGGTATAAATATTGTGGAGTCCAGTGAGATCACCAGAGACCAGAGTAAAAAAAGAAAAAAAAAGTATATTTGGGGGAAAGAGAAGAAACAGGCTGCTGCACCAGGGTTACTGCTCCAAAGCAAAGTTGGAAAAACAGTAGCAGCCCTGAGTCCTGAGTGACTCAAGCAGGCTGTTTTAAAAGGAAAATTTTGGCAGGCTTAAAAACAGGCTTACAAAAAGGTTTTTTTCTCCAAGAAATGCAAAAAATAAGCTTAAGTTTATCTACTTGAAGTTGTACCTAGCAGGTTAGCAGGGCAGGCTAGGCAGGGAGCCAAACTATCCATATCTGAAATCAGCAGCTTGTGGGAGCCTTCAGTGGGATGGGCTGCTTCCCAGAAGTGTTCACGATGACCTTGGCTTATGACTGTAATATTTTGTCTCGGATATTTCTGTCCATCAGCACAACACAATTTTAGCATGGTCAATCTTAACTAAATATATTTGTTTTATATCAGGGTGTCTCTATCTTTTTACATAAAGTAAGCGTTAAGAAGACACAGATAGCAAAACATGAAAAGATTTTTAAAATCATTAACTATTAAAGAAATGAGTGCTAAACCACAATGAAAGATCAGAATATTTAAAATAAAAATTAATGACAATACTAAGTGCTGGAGAAGATGTGAAAAAATTTGATCACGTGTACATGGTTAGTGGGAATAAAAAATCATATAACCACTCAGAAAAAAAAAAGATTAGTAGTTCCTTGTAAAACTGAACATGCAATTTCTATATATCCAAGTAGTTGAATTCATTGACACTATTCAAGAAAATTGGCAACTGATATTCACACAAAAACTTGAACGCTGATGTTCACATAAGCTTTATCTTGCAATAGGCCAACACTGGAAAACAGAGCAATGTTCTTCAACAGGTGAATGTTAAACTATGGCAGAACATACAATGAAATACTACTTGACCAAAGAAGAAGAAGAAGGAGAAGGAGAAGGAGGAGAAGGAAGGAAAGAAAAGAGAAGAAGACGAAGAAGACGAAGAAGAAGAAGAAGAAGAAGAAGAAGAAGAAGAAGAAGAAGAAGAAGAAGAAGAAGAAGAAGAAGAAGAAGGAGAAGAGGAGGAGGAAGAAATCAAATGTAGTTACAAAGAAAACAAAAGAAGCTCCAAGAAATTATATTAAGGGGCTGGAGCAGTGGCTCAGTGGTTCTGTTGCTTGCCTGGCATGCATGAGAATGGGGGTTCAAACCCCATCACCACAAGGAAGTGTCAACCATTGAAAGCCAAATGAAAAGAAATAAAAATTGATTCTCTCTCTCTCTCTCTCTCTCTCACTGTCTCTCTCTCTCTCTTTAAAAAAAAAAAAGAAATTATATTAAGTGTAAAAAAAGACCAGAATCCAAAGTTTATCTGCTGTTTTCTTTCATCTTTAAAAGTGTTTGGAGACTACCATAGTTTAGAATTAGAGAAGAGTTCTGTTTTGCCAGTGTCCAGAGAAGTGGATTAGAAAAGTAGGTGAAACTTATAAAAGACAATAGGAATTCTTGTCATGCGACCTTTCAGTATTTTGATTTTGATGTTGGATACACAAACCTACACATGTGATAAAATTGTTTAGAACTAAATGCACATATATGTATACACAGGCAAACACACAGAGAGCGTGGTACAAGTAAAATTGGTGAAACTGATATGAGATTGATGAACTGTAGTCAATTATGGAGTCTTTTTTCTGATATTCTACCATGGTTTTGAAGAATTTTATCACTGAATGAAACAGTTAACTTTACACAGGATCTCCTTGTACTATTTCTTAAAACTGTAGGTAAATCTACATTTTTCTGATAAAAATTTCATTTAAAAATGGATGGAATTTGATAATATAATCTGAAGTGAACCCAAAGAACCCAAATTCACTAAGACAGATACTGCCTGTTTTCCCTCAAATGTGGAGGCTGGTGGGAAAAAAAAGGAATGTGATGAAAGTAAAAGGATGAACAATATAGAAGAAGGCAACCAGTGAATGAGAGACAGGAAAGATAAGGGGGAATATTAGGAAGCAAAATTGAAAAAATTACGCTATACACATATACCAATATGCCACAATGAAACCCACAATTCTGTATAATTAATATCCACCAATAAAAAACCCAAGTATGTCAAATATTTGAAGATAATTCAGAAAAGAAATAAATTACATTTAAATATGCTTAAGTATAATTAGAAATCAACAAAATGCAAATTTGAACCCTTATGGCATGTCACCACATGTATTTAGAGTGATTAGAAAGAAGACATTTCACTACATCAACTATTAGAGAGAATATGGAGCAATTCATGTTGATAGGGCTGTAAAATAACACCGCAACTTTTAAAAATGATTTGGCATTTTCTTACAATTAAATTAATCTTTTAATCTGTTTTTTTTTGGGGGAGGTGACAGGGATTGAACCAGGAACACCTAACAACTGAGCCACATCCCCAGCCATTTTTATTTATTTTCTTTATTTTGTGACAGGGTCTAGCTAAATTGCTGATACTGTGATCCTCCTGTCTCAACCTCCCAAGTGCCTTAAATTACAAGCATGTGACACAGCATCCAAATAAACCAATCATTTCTTTTTGCCTTTTACTGTTTATTAATTTGTTTATCCATTCATTAATTTTGGTTGATCTGGATAAAATAAGTGAGAGAATTTTATATATTTGTAATGAGTTCTGAAAGTAGACTGTGCTTCTTAAAATTGTATCATTAGTATTTGTTGGTTTCCAGATCTTTCAGTAGTTTTTTTAATCTCTCTTAGGCACATTTTTCATCTGCAATATATCTTTGATAATGACATCTAATTGATATTACTTATGCACAGTATCAACATTCTTATACCT
>PVKS010039978.1:0-16908 GCA_004027875.1 Aplodontia rufa | reverse complement strand
AAAAAAAAAAAAGAACAAAAAAGGCAAGCATGTCTTTCTCTTATGTATACTGAGTACGACATTTTAAAAAAAGTTCATAGATTAAGATATAGAGAGCTTACCAGCTTACAGCACACGGTGAGTAAAAATGGATCCTAATTGTGGTATATAATGATTTGCATGGAGCTCAGGAAAACATCATCCCCCAAATAAACAGACCCTGATTATGATTAACTCGGGCTCCACTGATTGAACAATACCTGGGAGATGTATCATGAATATGAATGCAAACCGAGTGTAAAAGTCAGGTCACTGGTTTATAAGTAGACGGGAAACGGTTTTGACATTCAAAAGCTGAGACTGGCATTAATGGAGTCAGTGTTAGGCTTTCAAAGCCAAGAGCCCAGACACAGGATTCTGAGGTGTACACAGTAAATAAGATCGGAGTTTGAAGTGTAGGAGTCAACAAAAAAGGTATTTCCTAGGATCAAATTCTGACAGACACAATATGACAAAGACTTGCTGCTGGATGAAACTTTAGTCCAACTTCCCTAGATCCTCTTCTCAACTATGACCTTGACTTTGGCCTGATCCCCTGCCATGGCCAGTTTTAGCAAAGAATTCTGCTAAGTTGGATTAGTGAGAAATACCATACTCTTGATGTGTAAATCATCTATATGCCTTTAGCAAGAATTTGATATGCCAAATTACCCTTGTCTTTGAAATAGACACTTTATTCATTAGCAAGTCCTTGATTGATGTTTACTCTTCCATACATATCCATGTGTTTGCAAATGAATATATATATATATAATATACACTTTATATTTTAAAATATAAAATGCTATATAATATACTCTTATTGCAAAACTGCTTTATAATTTGCTATATTCTGCAATATGTCCACATCATTGTGTACAAATGTGACTCATTATTGACAATAATTCTATTCCAATAAGTAGAGGAACTGTTAAATATATTTCTTCTTCAAAAGCATTTAAGTTGTTTTCTAGATTTTTTTTCAAATCAATGCTTTATTCATTAATTATCATGCTCAGGAAGCAGTTTATCACTAATATAAATAACCACACTTCTGGCACAAGAGTGATATACACTTCTACATATGATAGATATTATCAGACATTCCCCTTGCAGGTTGTACAAGTTTATGTTTCCATTAGCAATGAAGAAGAGGGACTGTTTACACTATTTTAAGACTGGTATATTCATTTTTATTAATCATCTCCAGTCTCAGTGTCTATAATGGATCCTTAAGAAGTTTTAATGTTATTCAACAAAAATATTTCAGATTTGTGCTTTTTTTTAAGGAAATGAGAGGAGTTTTACTTTATTTATGTGTTTAGATTTTGTTGTCACTTGAACATATCTTTTTTTATATGAATGTGCATCATTTTGTGTCATTTCTAACCCTTGGGGAAAATTGTAGTAAAATAGAAAATGTTCAGAAAAAAATTATTCTATGGTATTACTGAAGTGGGATGATGCTCAATAACTGAAACATGCCAGAAATTAACCAATGCTCTTCTGAAATGCCTGTTTCAAAGAAGAAATCAAAATTGAATTTATATAGTATGTAGCACTGAATGATAAATAAGAATATATCAAATTTTGTAGAATTTGTCTAAAACTGTTTAGAGAGAAATATGCAACTTTAAGCACTTGCAGTAAAAATAGAAGAAAGTTAATAAAATCAGTCATCTTAATTCATTCCTAAGATGGAAAAAGTAAATTGGCAAATTATTAATTATTAATAAATTAAATAATAGTTTAGAACAATGAGAACAGAAATAAACTAACCCAAAAGTTGTTCCTTTAAAAAGAGGGATAAAAGTGATAAGCAATTAGATAGATTAATATGGCCAAAATAAGATTCTGCAAGAATTGCTAAATTCAGGAATAAAAATTGAAGATATCACAATGAGGGCTGTAAATAATATAGTGTTATTTAAGGAATAGTATAGGTTGCCTTCTATTACTAAATTCAAAACAATTGTATGGCTCAGAATGATTCCTTGCTCTCAATGGATATAAGAAAGCATTTGATAAAATTGAGAATATATGTTCATGTTAAAATCTTTCACCAAAGTCGATATTAAAGAATAACCTTGAACTTTTAAGGGCTATCTCAAAAACGCTATTACAAGAGGCAAATTTAGTGAAAAAATTAATAAATGGGTTTATTCCAGACTCAAAAGCTAGCCAAGAATGTTCACCCTTAGCTATGATGTTCTGATTTACTGAAGGATGTGCTGTCTCTATTCTGCATGTAGAATAGGTCCCAGGCAGTCAATTGAGTCAAGAAAAAATTATGAATATTATAAAATATAAATTAGAATTGTATTTATGTGCAGATGGCATGTCTCCTTATGTAAAGAATATGAAGCAACATTAATAACAAAACTAAGAAAATTTCTAGAATGATTGTCACTTAAACAAAATGACAAGCTATGAAGCCAATATAGGAACAATTAATTTTGTGTCTCTATACTTCAACATACCATTGGAAATATATATTTAATGCCATTTACTTATAATAACATGGAAAAATGCTTCAGAATATATTTAATGAAATATGTAAATATTTATAAATGAAAATCACAAATAATCCAAATGGAAGTAAATGAGATCCAAATAAGTGGATGTTGTTGGCAGGTTTTTAAATGGCTCTCCAGGTTTATATTTATTGTTGTATTTGCTCTGAACAATCCCCTTCAATGAATTTGTGCAGGATCTAGGAACATGAGGGATCATCTACCTGATGAGATTATGACATAGGGTAATATGAAGAGTTTCATAGCTTTGATGAACATCTCAAATTAGTTGATTTTGATTCATTATAAAGAGAGATACTTTCAACCATGTGTTTCTTCTTGGATCAGGTTCAAGTCCTTGAAATAGCTACTGGGCCCTTTTGAAAAAAAGATGCCCCATTTGGGATTAATTGATTGAATAATTCATCTATTTATTTTTATGGTAGTAGGGATTGAACCTTGGGATCCTCTATCTCTGAGCTATCTCCTGAGCCTTCTTTATGTTTTATGTTGAGACAGGGTCTTACTAATTGTAGAGACTAGAACTTGCAATTCTCCTGCCACAGCCTCCCTAGTCACAAGGATTTTGTTGTGGATTTAGATATTGTCATTCTATGAGCCCCCTGTGGAGATGGCACACTCCAGTATCTGAGTGCTTTAGTTAGCTTTTTCATTGCTGTGACCAAAAGATCTGACAAGAAGAATTAAAGGAGCAAAAAGTTTATTTTTGGAGCTTGCAGTTTCAGGATTCTCAACTGATAGAAGAATAGCTCCTTTCCTTGGGGCCCAAGGTGAGGCAAAACTTCATGGTGGAAGCTGAAGAGTATGGTTAAGGGCATTGCAATCAGGAAACAGGAAGAGGTTCCATTCTCCACATATAAAAACTATACTCCAAAGGCATAACCCCAGGGAGAAAACTTGTTACCACCCAGTTAATCCCTATCAAGGAATTAATTCACTTTCTGGGTTAAGGCTCTCATAACCCAATCATTTCACTTTTAAGCCTTCTTATTTTGTCTCACACATGAGCCTTGGGGAGACGCCTCACATCTACACCATAGCACTGAGGAATTCAATTCAGCAAAATTTGAAATGGAATTCTGCCAAAGTCTTGAAGGAGCATGAAAAAGACATTAGGCTTAGATGAGAACACAGATTATCCAGCATCTTGACTGCAGCCTTGTGAGACTGAGCAGATGACACAGCTAAGTGATTCTGGCGTGCCTGATTATAAAAAGCATGGAATTATAAATTCACATCAAGTTAAAATAATAAAATTGAGGAATTTTTGTAACAATAGAACTAATTTATTAGAACTACATATTACACTCACAGAATGAAAATCTTCATATTATTGGTGCTAGTTTTGAGGAAATTGGGTCCGTGTTCTCTCAGAGTCAAAGAATGAAGCCAAAGGACACCGAGGCAAGCAGAGCCAAAAAAAAAAGTTTATTTAAGAAAGGATACAAAGAAAGACTTCTCCAGGAGAAGGGAGTCTTGGAGCTGAAAACTGGAAGAGGAGGTCCAGCTCATCTTTCTTATAGTCTCTCAAAATTCTCCCCCTTTAGTTAATCATTGCCTTCCCTCCCCCATCTCTACCTAGGATCTTGAGTGCAAAATTCTGGTCTGACCTAGTCTTTGATCCTGGGCCACAAGCATCTTTATTAGCAGAAGGGAGTCACTGTCTGGATCGCCGCCATTATTAGCAAAGGGGGACCTGGAGCTGATATGCACCTCTGCTTTCATAGGGCAGTGGATGCTCTTTGCTCTCTCAGGACAAATAATCATCAGTTAATTTCCTCCTTCTCAACCTTCATCATTCTGTCTACACTGACTGCCTAGCATTCTCTGCCTTGTTATTATAATTTTTAAACTTCAAAATTTAATATGTAATTTGAAGGTAGTGATCTAAGGAAAATGTCAAAAGATTTATTGCAGAAGAGGAAAAATTCAAGCTGAAATATTTTGGGAAATGTAAAAACTTAACAATTCCACAGCCATTTTAAAAGTAAAAGGACAAACTTGAAGGATTTATGTTTTCTGTGTTCACAACTTATCATAAATCTAGAGTGTCATTCATAATATATAATTCTAACATGATTAATATAGAAATTGTTGCATAGAGTAAAGAATACAGATAAAGATGCCATCAATTAATTCAACAGAAACATGAAAGTGATTCAATGCATTTTAAAACATTCAAATAATTATGAGGGAATAACTGCATGCCTATTTTGGAAAATTCTAAAATGATATATAAAAACAGTTAGGAAGTGACCAGAAATAAATTTCAAAACTACAAATATTAAAAATTCTTATATAAATGTAGAAGAAAATTCACAGTTTTAGAATAGGCAAATTTTCTTAGATAGGATACAAAGTGTACTATAAAGGACAAATTTGTAATTTACAGTCATTAAATAAACCATTTTTCCCTCCAAAAATACATCATAACTGAAAGGGCTACTCATATTCTGAGAGAAAATATATGACAAAATAATTTTACTCATAAGATATAAAAACTTCCACAGAGGAAGCAGACTAAAAATAACGTACGTAATAGGTGAATATCTCTATAAGATACTCCCTCAAACTGATATGTGACTAGAAAATAATCACTTAAAATTATGAAGTTATTGATCCTCATGACATTGTGACCTAAAATTCTTCACCTATATCACTCATATTCACAATAAGCAAGGTATGGAAGTAACGTTAAGTGTCCACTGATATATTAATGGATAAAGAAAAGGTAGTATGTATGAACAATGGAAGGCCACCCTACAGCCTTTAGAAAGAAAGAAATTCTGTCATTTGTAACATTTCCCTGCAAAAGAAAGAATTTCATTTTTTGTAGCTAAAAAATACTATATTGTGTATATATACCACATTTTCTTTGTCTACTCATCTGTTGACAGGCTTCTAGGCTGATTCCATATCTTAGTTATCATGAATAGTTTCACTATATACATGGAGTATAGAGATCTCTTTTGTATGCTAATTTCATTTTCTTTATGTATTTATTCAAGAGTAGTATAACTAAATCATATGGTTGTTCTATTTTTAGATATTGAAGCACCTCCCTGTTGCTTTCCGTAGACATTACTAAATTACTTTTCTGCCAAGAGAAAAGGTTTTCTTTATGTCACAATCTCACTAGCATTTGTGGGTTTTTTTTATTTCTGTTTTTGATAATAATATTCTAACTAGAGTGAGATGAAGTATCAAGGCAGTATTGATTTGAACTTTCCTAAGGTTTAAGGATGCTGAGCATTTTTTCATGCAATTAATAGCCATTTGTATTTCTTTTGAGAAATATCTGTTCAGATTATGAGCTCGCTTTTTAATTGGATTATTTTTATTATCGTTAGCTTTTTGAGTTATTTTTTATATTCTAGATACTATTTCTCTGTTAGAGACTAGCTGACAAATACTTTCTCACCTTTTTCAGGTCTATCTTCACTCTGCTGATTGCTCCTTTGCTGCACTGAAGATTTTGATTTCATGTAGTCTCCTTCAAAATCCATTACTAGAGAGATGTGAATTTTAGGAGGTGTTTATTGGCTTTCTTTAATTACTGTCTTTCTATATTGAGATTTTCACACATGTTGGTATGGATATGTCTTCAATATTCACATGAGAGCCTTCTTAGTAAGTGGCCATCTCTTTATGGTGTATCTTGGAATATGAACTTTTTGTGTGGTGTTGAGCATAATTCCAATTGAAATTCATAATATTTTCCCTGTGGCTTCATTGGCTATAAATGGTGGGTTTCAACACAATGTAAGAAGCATACTTTCTCTGTGAATCTCACAAGTGTGTGGCCATTTTGGTAATTCCGGCACATAAGGTATAGCTAGAAGAGTAAGTGGTATACTACTCTAAAGTTACTCCTCCTGAAGGAATGAAAGCTCTAATCAAGTTTTTGAAGTTTGACTAGGCTCTGTTACTGGGCCTCTGTTACTTGAAAACAATTCTGTTACTGCCTATTGCAATTATAGGGATGAACCTAGTGCTGTTGTCTTCTGTTTAGACACAAGTACAGCTCCAGTTGCTTCATGGGGAAAGTCAAGGGACGGGTCATACCTCTCTCTCCCTGACACTTACTTTCCATCTTGCAGGAAAAGTGCAAATTGATAGAGTATGGGTGCAACCAATACTGAAGTGCCTCATAAATGTATTGCCCACAATAATTATATTCTTTCTCTCTGCTTTGGCTATGTGGGTAAGTGTATTAGGAATGAAAATCTGAACCTCATCTATCCTTGCCTAATTGCAGATGAGTTGTGGTCTTTTATCTCCCTTATACTTTAAGTTGAACCATCCATCAGTGCTAACGTAGGACTCACTCATGGCTGGTATAAGGTGCGATTCCCCTCAGTTGGGCTGAGAATGTATCTTAGTGGCAGAAAAATCACTCAAAGTGGTAGGCTGACTCCTTAGTACCATAAAGACAAACAAGGAAGAGAAAAAGATAAAGGAAGTAAAACTCAAACAAAATTACCATAAGCAGCACAAAATAAAGAACAATAATAATGTAGAATAAAATCAAATGCTAAAAATAATAATAAAATTAATTATCAAGATAGAGAATAAAGAAGGAAAGGAGTAATAGAAAAAAATAAAGAGGGTGGACAGAGATAAAATTATAAGCAGAAGAAAAATAAAAAATGAATATAGTGGAAAGAAAAAAGATGAAATAAAAAATTAAAATGTAGAAAAAGAAAAGAGAACAAATAAATATAAAACAGCAACATCATAAAAAGTATGAATTAAAAAATGAAAATTTCAGTTCCACTGAGGTGATAGAATGAGTGGCCAAAAATGGATTTTAGCAGCCTATGCCAACCAAAGATTTTCTCCATCTTTTTAAGAAATGCACCCCTTGGACTGAGCAAGGCTGGTGGTATTCACTTCTCTCCATTTTCCTTTATGATTTTTATCAGGTGACCAGCAGTAGCAACATGTGGCTAGAGTCCTTTGGAACCTCTTTCAGTTTCTTTGCACCCTGGATTGAATGAAGGTGGAATTCTGGGCTCCCCAGCTAAGAATCCTTTCCAAACCTATTTATTTTGTGCACTGTGCAAGCAGAGTGAATACTAATACCATGTCAATGAGCTAGGGCAAAATATGGAAGTCTCCCAAAATTTCTCTGGGTCTCAGAGGGTAGAAGTAACCTTGGCTCTGTTACAAGAGTGGAGAGAAAGTGTGTTGCTCGGAATATCTGAGCTTTGGTGGCATCACAGCAGGTTCCACGCAATTCACTGCACACAGTTCTGGGGTTTGCAATCGTGGCTCCTTTTTGTAGGCACATGTGGCTATTCACTCCCCAGGACACTTATTGTTGGCCTACTGAATGCAATAATCCAAAGAGAAGCAGCTGTCATTACCCTACATACCACAATCTGGGCTCTTCCTCATATAATTCTCAATTATTTGGTGTTAGGTTCTTCCCTCTGATCCAAATTCACTCAAGACTATTGTTCATTGAGTCAGAGCAATGATATTGCCCTGAGGACACAGAGATAAGGAAACACAGAGGCTTTTTACTCCTGGAGCAGTAAACTCAAACAATAGTGCCTTTATCAAGATGGCTCTCAGTTGCAGCATTATGACAATATGCAGAAAATTGCTGACAACTTCTCCAGTCTTTAGGGTACTAAATTTTGTTCAAGTAGAGCTCAAGGAGAATCTCCCTCTTTCACCTCTATCCTGCCATAGGATCAGTATGGGGCAGCTATGTCTCACTCTGTATCACTATTCAAAGTCTCTGGTGGCCTGAGATGTGGCTCAATGGTAGCAGTTGCTTAGTAAGAGTGACTGCTGTTTAAAAAAACTCCTCTCTCTAAGGGATAGGAGACATCAAAGAGTATCAAAGAGATTTTGATACTACTGCAGTATTTAGTACAAAAATATTTACAATCATTTACTATGCATTGGTAGAAAAAGCCAAGTCCGAAGATGACATTTAGTATACTTCTAAATCTTGTTGCACGTTTCTCATTGTATTATATGTTATTATTATAACCACTATGTCGTGGATCATGTTTCTTCTCTCTGTTTCTTTTTATGTAATTCATTCTTTATTAATTTTTCCTAGATTGTGCAGAAGCCTTCTGTGGCACTTTGCAAGCACAGGAACAAGAAAGTATGTCTTTTTTTTTTTTTCTTTTTTTTTTTTTTTAAGAAAGATAGGAGAGAGAGAAAGAGAATCAACTCCATTTAGTTTTTCATATGGCTTTCATTGCTCTGACACTTCATTGTGTAGATGGTGCTGGGGCTTGAATTCAGGTTCTTGCACATGCCAGGCAAGCACCTCAACCATTGAGCCACCGCTCCAGCCAGTATGTCATATTTTTGTAGTGGAAAACAATAATTTTTTCTCAAAATGTGAAAATATTTCATTTACTGTTAGCATTCTATATGCCAAAATAAGTTCCATTGAGAACATAATTTTCATTATGTTGTACAATAAGACCTCTAGCCACCCACCATACAACATATTTAAAATTTTTACCATGTAACGAATATGTTTTTATATTTATTAATGTTCATTGTTTTCTTGAAATTTCTCTATGTGGTAAATAAGTATTTTAATTTGGTATAAACATTTACTACCTGTTTATTGTTTGAATACCTAAACCTATAGTTATGATAGTGATTAGGAGAGAGAGAGAGTAAAATGGCTAGGTAATCAGGACAATGAGGGGGCTGGAGCGGTGGCTCAGCGGTTTCAGCACTTGCCTGGCAAGCACGAGGACCTGGGTTCAAACCCCAGCACCATGTACACAACTCTCACTGTTGGAGCAATTAAGGCCATGTGAAAAACTAAATAAAGTTGTTTCTCTCTTTCTCTGTCTCTCTCACTGTCCCTCTCTCTTAAAAAAAAAATCAGGAGAGTGGGCCCCATTCAACCACACCTAGAAGCTACTGGTAGAGAGCCATTAACAGGCCCGCTCAGGGTCTTCGAATGCAAAAGACCCTGAGGTTCACCTGTGTGAGCAACTCCTTTGTCCCAGAGGCAGGAAAACTAAGAAATTAAGGTGAGCACAGATAGGAACTAGGAGAGATTTGGTACCTGTTTTGCATAGATTTTAACCAATGATTTTGGTGCTTAGTTTCAATGCCTGCTTTACATGAATCTTAATCAGTGCCCATACCCAAAACCAATATAAACCCTGGCCTAACGCACCTAAGATGGTATCCTGCTTCTAGGTACCCCTCTGCTCTCCTTCCTTAAATAAATCCTACTCCTTTTACTCTTTTCTTCCATGGTTGTCCATGGATTTTATTCTTCAAGTTCGTGAGACAAGAATCCAGAAGATTGGCGCTGAATTCCCAGAGTGTACTTCCACATCAAGGCTGCCATACAACACTCAACAGTGGCAGGGGAAAATCCCAGCTCTTGCTGGATAGCTGTTAATACTATTTGGGCCACAGAAATCTGCAGCCAGCCCAAATTCCCAGTTTTAACTGGAAATAGCCGCAAACACTAAAAATGGCCTACTTTGGCCACAGAATTCTGCAGTGAGCTCATATTCCATTAACCAGGAGGAACAGAGAATCCTGCCTCATTTCAAAACAACACATCAGTTATTTTGTTAGCTTTATATGTATATCTCTTATGTGGGCATCATGGTTTTGTTCTGATTTTTTATCAAATGGTTAATTTTAAGCATGTATATTATAAAACGGGCATACATGTCCTAGTGAACAATGTATTAGAATCTCTTGGTATCATCACTCGACTAATTCACTGACAATTCTAAGTGAACAACAAATATATAATGTAAATAGCAGTATATCTATAGGGAATGGTATTTAGAGTTCACATTTCAAGAGTCTTATTAATCAAAGCAGTAAAACATGCAAGCATAACGAGCCTAGTAAATTAGTGATAAAAAGTAAAAGAAACTAATGGATCTAATGAATATCATAGATCATGACATGTTATTTCCAGGCTGTTAAACACGACCATGAAGAACAATTGCAGGTGCTTAAAATCTCCGTGACTTCATAAAACATTAATTAAACAGCGAGTGTCAGAGGAAATTCACTATCATGTTTCTCAAAGGAAGGTACATGACCACCTTTATCTGAACTTCCCTCCTCTTGAGAATGATAAAATTGTAAATTCATGTCAATTATCAGAGTCTTATGAATTGGAATACTAAATACATATGTCTGAAATTCCAACTGTGTAGGTTGTTAGGTAGTAGCTAGCAATGAGCAGTGAAATCTTGAGGAGACCACAGGTTTATTGTTGAAGTTTTCTTTAAGCTACTGCCAATGCCCATGAGTAAATAAGTTGTAGAAGATAAGCTGTGGAAAAATACTAGTATACAAACATTGAGGAAAATCTAAAGCAAAAAAAGATAGTGGGGATGGGGAATTCTTCAAGAACCAAGGATCTATGGGACTATCTCTTGACAGGTGTGTCCTCTAGCTCAGAAGGGGGTATTCTTTATTAGCACAAGGAGCCCTGAGGTAACTTTTTCACAGTTATTAACCCCAATGCCCACATTAACATTGAATTGACTTGTAGATGAAGCCCCCCAGAATAGGATGGCAACCATGACAGTTCCAGATAGGACCAACTAAGGTCAAAAACTCCATCACTTGAAGTGAAGGAGTTGAACACCTGATTGGTGAAGGCTGCTGAAAGAGGACCATAATTTTCAAATCAGCCATAAACCAGTAATGAATTTGGAGACAGCATTGTCTCCTTCATCACCCTCTGCTCAGAGATGGCCCACTCTCTCCCTTTTTTCTCTTGAGAGTTCTCTCTGCTTGAGCCTTACTTTGCCTTTACTGTACTTTTACCTCTCTATCACTTATAATAAAATTCTCTTGCCTGAATTCTGGTGTCTGACATTAAATTTTCTTTTTTGGATCACAAGGATTGAGGTTTGGAGATTCAGCTCACTGCTTTCCTGTGACATGGGTAATATCCCAAATGATTCTCTGCACATTAGTATTGTGTGAGTCACATTGTGTTAGGAAAGAGAACCTTGGAAGAGCCTTTATCCATGCTGATGGTTAATTTTATATGTCAACTTTGCTGGATCTTAATGCCCAAATATGTGAACAAACATTATCCAGAATGTTTCTTTGAAGGTGATTTTGGATATAATTAACATTTAAATCTGTATTTTGAATAAAGCAAATGACCTGTCAGAACATGAATGGGCCTCATCCAATCAGTTGAAAGCTTGGTTAGTAGATCCGCCAACAAGTAGTCTTGCAACTTAAAATGCAGTATCAGCTCTCTTCAGTTTTATCCTGCCAGCCAACTCTGAAGATTTTAGATTTCCCAGCTTCTATAATTATGTGAGCCAAATCTTAAAGTAAATCCATCAGTTCTGTTTCTCTCAAAATGCTGGGGAATATTATCTTGACACACTGTTTGACTTTCACACTTTATTATATTTTCCCCATATTAATTTAAATTCTTATTGAGTCTTTATTTGTTTCCACTTGAGAACACAAAAAAGCTTATATAAGTCTTATATTTGCCTATGCTTAGACTTAGAGGCACTTCCAGATACTATTGATAGAAGAAAATCTTCACACAGCTGTAAATAAATAGACGATTAATTAAAGGGAGAGCTATAGGGAGATAAAGAGCTCAGAAATATGCAAAGGATGTTCTTAAATATTTGGCCAAATATTAATTTGTCCATATTTAGAAAAAGCTCCAGAATTCCAGTGTTGGAACTTAAGTCACAATACAAACTGAATGCATAGAGACAGAGCAGTTTTGAATGACTAGAGAGAGCAATCAGTGCACTTTTGTGGCATTAGCTATGAGAACCAAAAGAATACACTTTAGGAACAATGCTAAATGAAACCTGTAAAAAGTAAGGAAATGCCAGATTCACCTAAACTGCTACAAAAAGAATACATAAAGTGTTCCACCTTATTCCAAAGGTGAAATGTATGTCCATTGGTCAAAGGGGACAAAGCTCCATTTGCATAGGAAAAACAAGTTCCGATGATAGATTGCACAGCATGGTGACTACAGTTAATAATGTATTTCTCACAATTGATAAAATATTATTTTAAATGTTCTAATGTCAAAGAAATTATCTGAAGTGGCAAACACTTTAATTAAGCTGATTTGATTTTTTCATGATATATACATACATTGAAATATGACATTGTACAATATAAATAAAATAAAAAATCAGTTCACATTAAAAATAAAAAGACAACAAATCTGGAATGAAAGTATTGATGCCATTTATTGCAGGACAATAAAATCCAAATGAGCTGGTGAGCGTCCGCTCCTCTTTTTCATCATGGAATATTTATGAAGAGAGGTAATTAATTCTTTTTAAACATTGAGTAGATTTCACTAGCAAAGCTATGTTATTCTGGGTTTTCATGTAGACTTTTTTGATTATTAATTGTCATGATTTGGATATGAAATATCCTCCAAAGACTCAAAGACTTATATGTTGAATTCTTGTTCCCCAATACAGCAGTATTCTGAGGTGGGGCTTTGGAGATGTGAGTGGATCTTGAGAGCAGCCATTTCATCAAATGATGCATTCATAATGGCTGAGTAGACTATGGAGAGAACTTGGAAACTTTAGCAGGTGGTACCTTTTGGGAATGAGTGGGTCACCAGGGTCATTCCCTCCGCCATGCCTTGCACCTTGGAGCCAGTCAACTATAGACTGATACTTCTGAAATCATGAGCCAGAACAAGTTTTTCTTCCTCTAAGTTGTTTTTCTAAGTAT
The DNA here is from genome assembly GCA_004027875.1 of Aplodontia rufa. NCBI lineage: Eukaryota > Metazoa > Chordata > Mammalia > Rodentia > Aplodontiidae > Aplodontia > Aplodontia rufa. The sequence continues at coordinate 3,631 of PVKS010039978.1, read as the reverse complement.
TTTTCACAGGAACGAAAATGTAAATAACACTCAATATGCTTATATATTATATGTATATTGTGGTTTCTATTTTTTCTTTGTGTTGTTTCAGTAGCTTGTTTCTCCCCAGGGATTTGTCCATCCCACATAGGTTATCTAGTTTGTTGGCAGATAATTTTTTATGGTATTCTTTAACCGAACCCTTCGTGTTCTCTTTCAAAAATGCTGTCTCCTTTTTTTGTAACATGGATAATTTTAAAATTTTCTAAATCTTTGTTTTACTTCTATTTTGCTTAATAATTTCATCTTCAAATCATATCTCTCTTATCACATTTTGCTGTAAATGGTCAGGATTGTCAAAACCACTACTTCAACAATTTGTTTAGAAATATTCTGAGTTACATATCTACTTTCATCTCTAGATGTTCTACTCTCCAGAAAACACCAGGACATTGTTGCAATTCTACTAAGTTGTTTGAAACCTTATAGCAAGCATCACTGTTTCACCATTGCCCAACATATTATCACATATTATCTTCATTTTTTTTCGAGAATTTATCAGAATAGCTCATACTGTTCATATTTGTACCACTATTTTTTCATATTATTAATTTTTAAGAAGATAGAGGCTTTCTTTCTAGTTCTTTACTTTCCATGCCTTTATCAGAATTGCCACTAATATTCTTGTTGTGGCAGTATTAACTTTTCCTACCAAGCATTTCAGAACTCTCCTAATATGTACCCACTACCTACTCCTAAAATTGATTTTACACTTTTTGACATGAACTACAATATACCCCACTTTTCCATATCAATTTCTTAGTCACTTTGAGTGTCTATTATGAAGAACCATGTACCAGGTGGCTTGTATACAATAGAAATTTATTCATCACAGTTCTGGAAACTGAAATTCTGAGAACAAAGGGTCAGCATGACCAAGTTTTGACAAGGACCCCGTTTCTAGTTTCAGACTGCTGACTTCTTGTATCCTCCCCTGGTGCAAAGATAACTAGCTGTATCTCCAGCCTCTATTTAGAAGGGCACTAATTCTCATTTATGATGGCTTCATTCTTATAAATTAATTGCCTCCGGAAAATTCAATTTCTAAATATTTTCACATTTGAATTAGAGTTTCCTTATGTAAATTTGGAAGGAATGAATTCAATTCATTGTAAATAGTCATATTAGCCTATATATTTATGTATGCATATATATGTATATATTAATTAATTCAGATGAACAACAGCAACAACCAAAACTACAAATTACCTGAGTCAGTTTGTAAATGAGACTCAACCAAGGAAGGGAATACAGGCCTATTTCTTTCTGTGGTCAGAAGTTTCTTGGAAAAAGCTGGTAAACGGGATGTTATTCACTACAGCTTGCTTACCCTTAGAACGAGCCAAAATTTAGGAGCCAATGAGGAAAGAAACCTAATTCAAATTAGTTCAAGACACATCAGTGGGTAACAAGTGGGCATTAGTAACACTCAGTCAGAAACATTTGAGGCACCAGGCACTGCCTTATAATCATAATAAATATTAATCCATTTAGTCAATGATGTTCAGATTCCACAGACAAAGAAATTGCGTTCAGTCCCATACTCTGTGAATTTTTGGCACAAAATACCAAGTCATCATCAGGGCTTTGGGGACACAATTTACTTCAGAAAAGAGCAAAGTGCGATCCTACATAAAAGCTGGTAAGTTGAAAATTAGAAATAATTGTTAAATATAGCAAATTATTATTTTGTATACACATTCTAGCTGAGATGAATCATAAAATATCTTAGCAGGGAAATGGATAGATGCAACTGTAAAGCAATTAATAAGTAGGGATGTGAAAGAACAAAGTTAATTACACAAAGCTCTTTTACAAAAATGATCATGATTCCAGTACTTCACATAATACATCAAATATTTATTATTATTTCAGACCATATAGTGAATAGAGATCTTTTGTGGCAATGATCAAATGCTATAAGTAGGAAGATTTTCCTTTGTATTTTGTACATTATTATTCTTTAATTTTACTCTACTCCTTTTTAAGTTGTCACATATATGTGATAGTCTTGAAATTTTCATAACTAAAATTAAATTTATTTGATACATTTATATTAATACTATGAGGAAAATAAAAGTATTAGGTCAGTCCTAGCAAAACATATAAACTTCCATGTAGTGAAGATAATATTTTCATGTAGAACAATAAAAATCATCTTTAAATTTAATCATCCTCTGATTTTTTCCATGTTGTTTTTATAACTTTAATTCATAAAAATAGATATACAATGTTGAAAAAGTCACAAAGTATAAATCCATTACATATAAAGTATTAAGAATAAAAAACAAGCAAACATTGTCTAAAATATGTGTGCTTAGACTTGATGAACGAAGAAAAAGATGAAGCATCATATCTTTATTGCTATTTATGTTTGAATTAACTGTGATAATTTTAAAATAATGCTGAACATTGAAATGCATTTTATAGTGTATTTGCTAAGATTAAATTACTTAATATCATTTAAAAAAATAACTCACCAGAAGAAAAAAAAAACAAAGTAAAATGTAGGTTTGGAAATACAGAATAATATAGCTATTTCCTACTCTTTGATTATTCCTCTTACACCATCTTCTGGTGACTTTTGAGAATGCTATCAATCTCCCCATATCACTAATATTTTTTTCTAAAATACGTCAACTATCTTTTATTGACAAATGTTTGTGTTTTTTTCCTTAAATTGACTTCTTATATACTTAATCATTAACTCTAGAATAAATCTCTCTCTTCTTTTTTAAAGGGAGAGAGAGAGATAGTAAGAGAAAGAAAGAATCAATTTTATTTAGTTTTTCATGTGTCTTTCATTGCTTCGCCATTGGTTGTACGTGCAGTGCTGGGATTTGAACCTGTGTCTTTGCTCATGCCAGGCAAGCACTGTAACTGGTGAGCCACCACTTCAGCCCCTAGAATAAACCTCTATATTTATGTACCTGTCCTTCAATTAGCCTTTGCTTTGGTACTTGTAATATGCATTGGAAAAATAATGTTTCAATCTCCATGAGTTTAGAAAACATGCAAATAAAGTAATTGCTAATTAGTAATTAAACTGAATTGAGTTGTATCTAGGAATATAAGTACTATCACATGCATTGTTGTTAATTTTATGTTTTAGTTTTCTCTCACTCTTTGAATTAAAATATGATGAATATGTGGGAAAATAAAATTTTATGGCAATTGAATTAATATGTGAAAACAACTGGGTAGCTTAAACAACAGACATCTGTTTTCTCTCAGAATGGGGGACTGGAAGTCCAAGACCAAGGTGGCATCAAGGCCATTTCTGTTGAAGGCTTCCTTGCTGACTTGCACTTGGTCCTCCTGTCAGGCCATCACATGGATATGAGAATGATGTCTGGTGTTTCTTCCCCTCCATAGAGTACAAACACTAGGGCTTTTGGATCACAACATCATTCCTATGATCTCACCTAACTTAAATTACCTCCACAAAGGCACTATGTAGAAATACAGTCATGTTGGGGGTTGGTAGGGCTGCAACATAGGAACTTTGAGGAGACACAGTACAATCCATTAGAATAGGAGTGGGACTCCATGGAACTTTCATTAAAAAAAAAAACAGAGTTGATAGTGTATG
>PVKS010039977.1:0-16910 GCA_004027875.1 Aplodontia rufa | reverse complement strand
ATTTTGTCTAATGTCCTTTGTTCCAGGATCTCATTTGGGGTACTGTGTTAGATTCAGTCATTTTGTCTTCTTAGGCTCCTCTGGGCTTTGACTTTTCTTGCTTTTCTGGCTTCCCTTGTTCTTGGTACCTTTAACAGTTTTGAGGAGTATAAGAAATTTTGTAGATCATTCCCCTACCTATGCTGTTACCTGACCCCCCCCCAAATAAGATAAGCTTGATACTTTTCTCATAATTACATAGGGTTTGTGGGCTTTTGAGAGGAAGACCACAGGGGTGAAGTGCCTTTGTTCTCACATCATATCATGTGTACCTGCCATCAGAACATTCATTTATAATCTAATACTACTTTATTTTGTTGCTCAAATTGTTCTGAGCTTGGTAAGCTTTGACCATGGGAGCTCTTTTATTTGCTTCCTGTACTCTTTTGGCATACCCCATCATTGTGTCTTAGTGTGGAAATTTTCTGTTCCAGTCCAAGAATCAGCCATTTCTTCAAGGAACCCTGTCTCTTTTTATTGAAGAATGTATTAGAAAACAAAGCCTGGGTGCTGAATATGCTTGTTGCTACTGGGGTGTCATTGTTTTGGATCCTCCTGCATAGATTCACTTATCTATACATACTGATTCTAAAGTAAGTAAACATTAGGTTATGCCTATATACTACAAGACCAGTATGTAGTCTATACTGATAAAGTACACCCATGGTTTAGTTTATAAACTAAAATTAATTCATAGTTTCTGTAGAGTCTCCAGCTCTAACCCATTATCACATGGATCATTCTAGTCTTCCTTTTGTTTATCAGAAACCTCCCACCAACAGTGCTAAACACCTGTGAATCTTACTGAAGATACCTGGGGCTGCATGTCCTGAGATTGATGAAGATGCTCATCTGGGGCATGGGTATCTGAATTTTAATAAGCTCTGGACAGGTGGAATTCTCCCATTAGAAAATTTGTCACAATTGCCCTTTGACATCTTTTTGTGTCTTTATTTGACAACTTTGTCTTATTAACATCTGTCACTTCCTCAAGACAGTAAGCTCTGTGTCAGTTTTGCACTTCATTCTGTCCTCAGTGAGGATGCGTACTATATGATAAATATTTGTTGAATGAATGAGTGGAATTATAGCAATAATGAGAGGAAGAAGAAAAATACATCTGATTTATGGTACCCTTCCTCATGCTAAATGCTTATAAAATTATCTTCCAGTTCAAGACTTTGAATTAGGTGGGGCTGGCATCAGAATCCATACCTTTTCTGATTTGGCGTTCCTGCTGCTTGCTGCTTTTTCACATCCCTGGAGCCTCTACTGGCCTGGATGGAGCTGTGTGGGTGGCCTAGGAAGACACCAGGGGGAGAAATGGCAGCACCCATTTAAAGTCTCACCCAGGCCCCATTAGGAAATTGACTCCAATGTGGTCTCTGGACGGGGATTGTTTTTTCCTGCCTTTTCATGCTCACAATGAAGGTGACATTGATTTACAAGTCAGGGAAGGGAGGCTTCTATGGGTGGAAAAGATCAATTAAATGATTATCCCAGCTGCCACACACTAATGCCTTTCTTACTGAGTTTCAGAATCAGGAAGCAGAAGGCTACCTCATTTAGCCTTTTACAGGAAATCTAATTGCCAACTTTGTGATGCCAAGTTTTATTAGATTGGGAAGAGTGGATCTTAGCAGCTGGCAATTTCTGACACGACAGAAAGCGTTCCACTGGCCACCTGGAATTCTAAATGACCTCCTTTTCCTTTTTGGGAAGTTTTTTTTTTTAACTTTTGCTGAGGTTTTATGATGATAACACTTTGGTGGTTTTTGTAGTTGGTGGTTTTTATCTGAGTTCCAGGGGATTGGAACTTAAAGCCTCGCAGACAGTCAAAAATATTTGTTGAGTTCTTACCACAGGTTAGATCCTGGGCTAGTAACTGGGGATCGTAGTGATGAGCAAAATAGACTCGTAGTATATATCCTCCATCTGGAATGGTCTTTCGATAGCATCGTGGTTCCCAAATGGTAGTGTGCAGGAGTCTCACCAAGAAAGGCTGTTCAGACCCAGGCTGCTGGGCTCTGCCCTTGAATTGCTGGGTCAGTAGATCTGCAGTGGGGCCTGAGAACCTGTATTTCAGACATGTTGCCTGATGATGCTAATGTTGCTGGTCCGGGAGAACCATAGCCCTTGGTCCTTGCATGGTTGTTCCTAGCTTATCAATAGGGTCTTCCATTAAATGTTACCTCTAGGCTGTTCTTGATTTTCGTACCATAGTATTCCTCGATTGTCACTTGCTGTGCATTACATTTTGTCCATAACATTGTTCTCATATTAGTTCACTTATTTGTTTATTGCCATTTTATCTCTCTCCTGCCCATCATCCACAACAGAGTAGTTTCACGAAAGAACTTTCTTCTTCACTGTCAATCCTTTAAATAGAATTGTACTGCCACAGCAGATGGGCTCAGTAAATACCTGAATGATTATATAATTACACCTATCTGGAGAGGCCTAGGATGCCATGGGAGAGTAACAGGGAGACCAGAGGTGAGGTACACTTGTTGCAGTGGATCCTCCCTGGGGCATCTTCTGGTTATGGCCTTGCTGCCTATTTTAATCAGCACACTAGTATTTTGCCTGCAATGTTGTATAATTTGTTTGGAGATCACAGTGGGCTACTCTGAGTTGGTTTAATTTTTTTCAATAGCTTTTTAAATGCTTTTGTTCACACTGAAAAAAAAAAAAAGAAAGGTAATTTTGAGCAGACTGCTATTCCATCTAGCAGACGACTCTTCCACATGGGTGGGTAAACTGCCAGGCCCCTATCTCTGAGCTTGGCAGGATGTGAGGCCTGAAATGGGGCACTTCTAATGACCTTCCTCTTGAAGGATGAACTGGTCTACTTAAATATGGAATCTAGCACCCGTGCTGATGCCACAGCCTTTTCAAAATCCCTGCAAAACTGAATGAAGGCTTGGCTGGCATTCTCAGGAGTGAGACCTTGGTCAAAACATACGGATTCCTCTCCACTGGCTGTGGAGAGAAATGTAAGGGCAGGCACTGTCACTCTTCCTTTGACAGAGTGTTAGGCACAAGATGAGACACGTGGAGGCACCCTGCAACTGACAGAGCCCCCCCACAGAAGATGAAAGCCATAGCCTCTGCTCCTGTGTGGCCTCTGCAGCCACTGCCCAGAAGATGTGAAGTTTCACAGCCTAGGGCTTCTTCCTTGCCCTGCCCTTGCCAAGCATAGTCTGATGGGCAGAGAGCGACTCCCCAGGTTTGTTTGCTTGGGTCAGCCAAAGAAACCATGATTTATTGTCTCCATGTGTGACATGAAAATGTAAGCACTGAGAGTCAGATTATTTTGGAGGGTGAAGAGAATCTGGAGGGAGCAATGGAGATGCAGGAATCCCAGCAGTCTAGAGTCAGGGCAGGGGGCCAGAGGGCCGCCCTCTGGGTTGGGGTAACATAAGCTGCCGCTATTCAGGAGGTGGCCTGTGTAAGAAAATCTGACCACAGCGGGTGCGTGACTTCAGCTAAAATTAACCTTTGAGGCTTCACACGCCTCCACAGTGCTTTGAACTAGACACCCCCAGAGAAGGCACTGGCTGCTGACTGCTGAGCACCTTACCACGCTGCAGGCTGAGCCATGCCTATAAGCATCAATGTATGGGTTCCCGCCAGGAATCAAAGTCGGGACTCCTGCGACCATTATAAAGTGGTAAGCAACTGTGGGAGAAGTTGGCGGGGTCTCTGGGGAGAACCAAGGGAGCCATGGAGTTTATTTGAATTGGGCTTGTGTTTAGAGACAGCTCTAATTTATTTTCTATGCTAGGTGGGGGATCACGAGCCCTCCAAATAGACTTTCATCTGTGGAACGCTTTGCAGAGCTGTGCCAATACTCAGTTATTTTTTGGTTCCTGTGTCTTCATGAGGTGAAGCACTGACTCCTATATTTTTAGAGCAGGTAGAGAAAGATCTGTCTGTCTGGAAATTGTTGCTGGCCTGAGAAAACACAATTGCACAAAGCCAAGGAGGAGACGACCTGGCCAGATCACCAGAGTCGTGGCTGACAACAGGTGTGGCAGGTTTCTGTCTTTTCTTCATTGGACCTCAGCAGGTACGAATAGAGAGAAAGATGGATTGCTGTTAGGGTTGGGGGAGATGTTAGGGATACTCCAGAGGGCTTCGGTTGCAGGAAGGATTTGTTTGGAGGCAACTGGAAGGGATTTCCTGTGCAGTAAGACTCTGGAATGTTCCAGGTTGGGCACCATAGTCCTCTCCTTCCCCTAGCCAGGGCAACCTGATGGCATCTTTCAGGTTGGAAGGCAGCTGCCTCCGTGGTTTCCTGCTTGCTATGGAGAATCCCTGTGGGAGCGCTCATTCACAGAGGAAGAAGGCAAGGTGCACCTTTCTTACCATAAGTCTGTTTAGTGTGCAGAGTATGCATGTCACCCAGGGCCAATGGCAGTCTTGGTGCTCAGTGGAGTGACACTCTGGTTTGGTAGTGAGGGAGTTCACTTTGATGTCATTTGTCCCCCTTCCACCCATACAGATCTGCAGCCCAGCCTCACAGGCAGCACATGCAGCAGAAGGCTGCGTGACAGGGCCAAATGCTCTAGGGAAGACTGAGCTTCTTCCACGTGCTTAGTGATTACTGTGTATAACTGATCTCATAATAACAGCTATAAAATGTTGAAACACCCAAAGCGTTTGCATACAGAGCAGGCATTCTGTGCTACCTTCTAAAAGGAAGGATATGAATGATGTAAGTATGAATGATGGGGGGAAAATTCCCGCATGAAGATACCTTTGACATGGTTTTGAGCCCTTTCACCATAGGGGCCACTCTGAATAGTTTGCTTCCTCTTGCTGCTTCCATCCTTTCAGTGTGTTGGCCTATTAAAGGTGTGAGGCTAGTGGATATTGAACATGGGTCACTTTGACTTTAGATGTCTAACACTACTTAGGCCAAGCACAATTAATGGGGGATGTCTTTGGGTTAATTCCTGGGGTCTAGGCTCATTGTCCCATGGAAGGGATTTCTTTTGAGATAAGGTGTTAAAAATAGACATTTCAGTAAGAGGCAGCTATGGCATGTGGTTCTGAGTGCCGATGAACACATCTTGCATGTCTGCATGGGGATTTCCATCCCTACTGATTATGACTGGAGAGACTCAAAATTCACATTCCCCTAAGGAACTGGAGAGTCTCTCCAGTTTTGTGCTAGAACTTTCTCTTTACAACTGCCATGTAACCTGAAGGGTGGCATAAAGGAACTGTGTTGGAATATCTGGCCTGTAGGTCTGATGCTGGTCTTTATCCCTGAGCTCTCCCTTACCTCGCCTATGAAATTGGAGGGTGGGGAGGTGACTTGGGCCACTGCCCTTTTTCCCAGGATGATGGTGAAGCTCACAATCATGTTTGTCAAAGAACTTTATAAATGGTGAGCCCTGCAGATGGGAGGCAGAGGCACTTTGTTGTTGTTAGGACTTTATTATTCTTCTTGAGATGAATCAATCGGGGCTTTCTTCCAGGACTTTGTAGAATAAATAGTATCTTTGTGCAAATCATTCTTTTGTGCTTTGGGCCAGGTTGTCTCCTGGGGAGGGGAGACACACCTTCTTTCCTGGGGACCAGCTTGGTATCTGAATGTCTTCTTAGTAAAATTCTATTATAAAAATATAAAACACAAACTACCCAAGATGCCCCCAAGCTTGGGAGCTCTGACTTCTGGACTGGAGAAGGAAGGGGCTGGGGCATAACAGTCACTTCCACTGTGGGCCAAGTCTCTTGGCTGTGGAGTTGCTGAGAAAGGAATGAGGCTCCCAAATGGGACAGGAGAGGGAAGTGCAGTCCAGGGGCAGGGAAGCGCCAGCCACTGCTGGGAACTGCCTGCAGTGGGAGTTTTTTAAAGCCTTTGCCACACAACTTTCCCACAAATGGTACAACAGTGTCTCTGCCAGGTCTGGGACCTCTCTGCCCAACAGGATGTGGCACTCTGACCATTTATGAGAATGTCAGTTCTTCTCAAGTCCGGCCGTGCCTGCCGTAGTAGGCCTCCTTCGTCCTCCCTGAGGACTGTGTGGGGTGGGCAGGTGCTTCATGTTTTGTGCCCCATCAGTCCTAAAGCTGAGTTTGTGCCCAGGTGTCATCATTACCTCCATTTCACAGGAGACACGGAGCTCCCAGAGTGTATGTGACTTGCCTGGATTTGGATAGAATAAGAGATTGAAACTAGGGTTTGATCTCAGATCCTACTTCACACTCTATGTGTAACCATTTTGTGTCATTTTCTTCTTGTGTCATTTTCTCACACACAATTTGGGTAAGTTTATGGTATTTATGATTTACAGAATAACTTCAACACAGAGTATCTTCTCACCTAACTAAATGCTTTGGGGGTTTAAATATTTTGTAATTGATCAACTCAAGGATGATTGGCATACCCTTTATATAAGATACTTTTATATGTATACATACATAAAAATATATATTTACACACATAAAATTTATTTTCCAGGGTCCTAAGATCTCCAACTCCTCTTTCTGTAGGTGAAGCCAGAGGAAGATTCCATCACCTTGCTCTTGCCACACCTTCATTCACAGTAGAGGGGACTGTGGTGGGGTCTCTTGGATCTGCTTTTCCTATCAAACTGCCTATACAATCTTTCCAACCTTTCCCCTGTACTCCAGGAGGAAATCCTTAAACTGCCAGCTGCTGCTCAGGTTTCTTGGGTGAGGTGCACCCCTAATCACTGTGTATGTACACAGTTTGCGCTGGCTATGTATACTGATGTGGTCATTCACCTGAGTGCTCTGAGTGGCCCTAAAAAAATGAGAGAGAAAAGAAAAAACTTAACAAAGCCCTTTTGCCATTCAAAACAAAAGAAAACAAAAAAGCACCCCCACTCCCAGGCTGGCCAGAGTGATTGCATTTCCTCCCTCAACCTCCTGGACTCAAGCCTTGAGGCCTCAGCTGGAAATGTAAGTGCTGGCTAGGAACAGTGACTCACTCACCTTTCCCTGCTGCAGCTGCTTGCCTCCTTGGAGCTCCCAGCCCTGATGGAATGGAGTGTGGGTCAGGTGAGTTTGGATCGCCTAGGTCAGATAGAGAGGACCAGAGCTGGTGGCTGGGAACAAGGAGCATCTGAGCAGGGTGGATTGGTGGTAGAGTGAGGTGGTGAATAGGTGATTGATGCCAGAACTGAGGAGACAGACTTGTGCAAAGAAGGGATGAGACACCCTAGAGGGCCTTGCAGCAGCATTCGTGGAGCAAGTGCCCTGTAACAAGTACCCTTTGCAGATGTTGCTTCAAAGGAATATTGTGAGCTTCCCATGCACCCACTTGGCCCTGGGAATGAACCCAGTCACTGTCATAATTGGGAGTAATCTAACCATGTCTCTGGCTCACTCTCTCCTGTCCTTTAACCCACTGGCAAGCAGAACTCAGCACCTCCTGGCATTTCTGATAAAGTTTCCACTCACTCCGGAAAGCAACTATGATATAGATTTTATGTGAGATTCCATTGCAGAGTTTAGATTAACACAGCTTCCTCTGTAAGGCCTCTCCACCTGGTCAAATCAACAGAGGTCTCTTCCTCCCTAATCTTTCTGGCCAGGTCTACCTCTTACCAGTCTCCCTGAATTCTCTTTTTCTCATGCAAAGCATTTTAGCAGTGTCCCTGCTGCCCTAAATTTGCATGCTTATACCAGTGGTCCACAAAACAAATCTCCTCCACAGAAGGGGAGGGAGCTGACTCAGTGACCTTTAATACTTGGATCTCCTAGGAAAAGAAGCCTGATAGGTTGTACTTGCCCATTTCCCTGGTGTAAATCCTCCTACCATCAGAAAAATGAGGAAAGCCTGATTTCTGTCTACCAACGTGCTGCCCCTGAACAGGGAAGTGGGAAGATTTGCAATAGTTGACAATTAGATACACTTGCCTTTGTACAGGCATGATAGTTGCAAATAACCTCAAGAGAGCATAAGCATAGTAAGATGTAATGAAATCATTAGGAAGTGAGGAATTTGGAGTATTTAGTACCACCTTTAAAAATATAACAATCGGGCTGGAGCGGTGGCTCAGCGGTTTCGGCACTTGCCTGGCAAGCACGAGGACCCGGGTTCAAACCCCAGCACCACGTACACAACTGAGTGTTGGAGCAACTAAGACCATGTGAAAAACTAAATAAAGTTGTTTCTCTCTTTCTCTGTCTCTCTCACTGTCCCTCTCTCTTTAAAAAAAAAAAATAAATAAATAAATAAAAATAAAAATATAACAATCGTAAATTTAAATAATTTTAATATAATCACTAGTTAAGTACAAGCCTGCTCTGGCATACTACTCTATGTGTGTTCATGAGATTTTTATTTTTTGGAGGGGGTGTACTGGGGATTGAACCCAGGAGGTTCACTGTGCTATGTCCCCCAATTTTTTGTTTTGTTTTGTTTTTTCTTAGACAGGCTTTCACTAAGTTGCTGAGGGCAGACTCAAACTTGTGGTCCTCCTGCCTCAGCCTCCTGGGTAGCCGGGATTATAGGCCTGTGCCACTGTGCCTGGTCTGTATCTTTTTTTTTTTTTTTTAAGAGAGAGGGACAGTGAGAGAGAGAGAAACAACATTGTTTAGTTTTTCATCTGGTTTTCGTTGCTCCATCACTTAGTTGTGTATGTGGTGCTAGGGTTTGAACTCAGGTCCTCTTGCATGCCAGGCAAGCACCGTAACTGCTGAGCCACCACTCCAGCCCTGGTCTGTATCTTTTTTAGTAGCACTTTAATATCTGCAGTCAGGTGCGTCCTACAGCCATGCTGCTGAAAACTGCCTCTCAGCAAACAATTCCTTACCAGCACCAGTTCTGTGCCTTTTGCTGCGACTGGGCTAAAAGACACGTGAAATACCATCTTGATTTCATGGACTCTGTGATCTAGGCAGTGAAGGGCAACAGATTCATTTATCTCATCCATTTGTCTGCTCATCCATCTGATCCCCATTTAATCAGTCATCTGTTTTTTTCTTCCACTCACTCATCTGCGTGTCCATCCATCTCAACATTCACCAGTCTGTTTTCCCAGGTCTGCCTCTGCATTCCTCTCCATCCTTCACTCTTTCCCTCCTTCCATTCATTTTCTTTCTGTCCACCTATCCACTTACCCATCAGCTAGTCACTGAGTGCATGTTTATGGAGCTTCCATCATGAGTCAGGTGTGCTGGTGTTGCAATGGTATAGGAAGCTTGTTCTGTACTCTGGAGAAGCTCCCATATACAGACAGGGTGAAAAGTCGTGACAGCTATGATAAAGGCACACACATTAGTGCTTCTCTAGGCAAAAATAATAATAATAATTCTGTGTGGTAAGTGGCAAGTGGACTGGGAATGGGTTTTTCAGGAACTGACCTTTGACCTGGGTTTTACCATATGGAGTAGGCGTTTGGGGGAATAGGGGTATGTAAAGAAGGATATTCCTGCTTGTTTTAATTGTGTGCTGGAATTTTAGAGAAAGGAGAGAATCCTGGCAATAAAGATCAGTTTCTAGGAGAAGGGAGCCTTCTGCCAAGCTGAGGGGTGGAGGGAGGTTTTACAGCCTGGAGCACCTGCCAACTGAGGGAACCATAGTGTGAGGGAGCTGATGGACGTGATGGAATTTGTGGGTTGGGGACATGGAGATGGTGGCAACCCAGGAAAGGAAACCTCTGTGCTGGGCACTGTGTCACACATTTTACGAACCTTTGGTCCTCACCAAAGAAAGTAGATTATTATCCCATTCATTGTACAGATGTGGAAGCTGAGGCTTAAGAGCAGTGGTTGCCTAAGGTCACAAAGTCTTGGCATCCTCTGTGTCCAAACAGGTGTGAAGTCCTTTAGATCTGATCTCTCTAGTCAGTAATCCTGTGAATAGGAAACCAGGACTCAAGACAGGTTACACAACCTGTCAGAGGTCACTCAGGGCACTAAGGTCATGGCTGGGGATGATGAGGACTTAAGTCCGAGGGCCTGTGCCTACAGAGCCAAGTTGGGTTCATTTAACTGAATGAGGATGACCAAGAGGCCCAATTGGGGCATCTCTTTACCTGCAGTCTTCAGATGAGGAGAGCTGGGATGGTTTGGAAGAGTGGATGGAGGCTAATACTAAAAAGCGAGTTTGTGACCAGACCCGAGGGCACCTGCCTCATGTGTTCTCTGCACCCACCAGGTGTGGCCACCCTGCCAGACTGCTCCACTGATGCTGCTGTCAGAGGGTACTCAGCAGAAACCCCACCTGCTGGGGATCTATCTCCACCCAAGGCAGTGGAGGAATGAGTCTATTTAGTAATGAACAAATGCAAGAAGGGAGAGAAAATGCTTGAGAAATTCTGGTGGAGCTCTGGCATTGGCCTTTATGGAGCTACTAGGTATTGTGTGAAAAGTTGTTCAGATCTGGGTCCTGAGGTTGCAAAGGGACCCAGTTTTAGACTGAAGCAACCAGTAGGAATTCTAGTCATCATCTATGCTTGACCTTATTTGATTTCCAGGGAAGCCTTAGGGAGACTTAGAGAGAGACATGCTGCCTGCTTTTGGGACCTGGGTCAAGGAGAGCTGCACTTTTTATTAGCTGTGTGACATGGCACGTACTTGACCTTTTAGAGCCTCTGTTTTTCAGTATGTAAAACGTGAATAATCACTCAGTGACTATTAGTGAGTACCTACTATGTGCCAGTGAGTGTCCTAGATGTTTGGAAAACTGTGGTGAACAAAACAGATAAGCATCCTTATCTTCTGAAACTGTTACTGTAGTGGAGAGAGATTGTAGAAGAGATCATGGCCCTAGAGCACCTGGCACACAGTAGGTCCTCCTCCTCAGCACATAATCCCAGCACATAGATGACAGTGATCATATGAGGATGTGAATGGGAAAGTACTTTGTATTCTGTAAAGTGTTTTGCAGAGTGTTTTCTGACTCAGGAAAGCAGAATGCAAGATCCCAGGTTATGTGGGTTAACCAGGTTATGTAGGTTAACCAGAGGTGTGGAGGAAGTAGGTACTTACACTCTCATCCTTAAGATGTCACCAGTCCCTCCCAGCACATTCACCAGCCTGGTTTCTTTGGAAAGCACTATATCAAACCTCTGGAGCTACCTTGCATACCACCTGCAACTCATTGGTGTTCTCCCCAGACAATGCCACCATTGTGTGGCTATGAGGCCATTCCCAGGCAATGCCCCAGCATTGCTGCTGCGCAGGGTCCTAGGCCAGCCTGGCCTTGCTGCAAACTGGAAGAACAGGAGACTTTACCCCTGAGCATTTCCTACTTGAATACAGCCCTGTGCTGATAACTTGTATTACGTTGGCATTTTTATTTTTGCTTTCCTTACACTGTTGTGAAATTGTTTGCTTTGTGCTTTGGCAACATGGGAAAGAGTCAAATCCTCTCTTGGGTCTGTTAGTCCTGAGTGACAAGCAGCCATTCTGTTCCCAGGACCAGGAGACACTGGGATGGCTATTGTGCAATAAGCCTTTCATTCTCTTGCTGCTTTTCCCACACTGCCATGGCACTTGACCCTCTGTGGCCTGTGAATTCTGTGTGGGTCCATCCATTGCAGTGCTGAATTATTAGGAGCCAGAGCCACTATTGTCAAACCTTGTCCACTCATTGTGCAAAACTGAGAAAGTCCCTTTAACCTATCAGTGCCTCAGTTTCATCATCTGTAAAATGGGGGAAATGATATCGTCCTTTTAGGCAGGTTAGAAAGTAGAGGTATTCATTGCAAAATTCTAATATCTTACATGATAATCAAAATCATAGCTAACAAATTGAGCCCTTACTAGGTACCAAATATTGGTGGACCATCTCATTTCAGTCTCACACTAACCTGAATAGGTAATTGATCCATTTTACAGCTGAGGAAACTAAGACTCAGATGGTTTAACTTGCGTAAGATCGCTTTGCTTGAACAGTACTTGTAGGTTTTTATGTGTGTGTGAGGGGGGAGGTGGATATTGGGAATTGAGCCCAGGGCCTCACACATGCTAGGCAGATGCTCTACTGCTGAGTTTTATCCCAAGCCCTTATTATTTTGAAACAGGTCTAAGTTACGCAGACCAGCATTGACTTGGCTATCCTCCTATTTCAGTCTCCCAGGTACCTGGCATTATAGGTGTGCACCACCATGCCCAGCAATAGGTATTTATTTAATTTAAACTTCATGTGTAATGCTGACTTAGATTCATTATCTCATTTAGTGACTAAGACAGCTGTACAAGTGAGGGACAGTGATGCTCAGAGGAACATGACCCCACCAGGGTCACCAGGCTGGTTAGGACAAGCCAATGTCTGTGTCCACACCACAGCTGAGCCTGTAGGCGTTTGCCTTTGTGGTAGCTATAGCTGTAGAAAGACTACAAATGCTCCAAGCGATACATCGGGTGATAAAGATGAGGATGGAAGAAGGATCATTGCTCTCTAGGTTGGGCCTATGGGATGCTCTGAGGATGCTGGTCATAACTGGACACTTCTCCCAAGAAGTATCCCCCCACTGGGCAGTGCAGCCTTGAGTAAAACATTCTCTTCTTTCTGTCCCAGTTATCTCTCGCTCGTGTGAGGCGTGGATACCATTTCATTCATTTGGCTAGTATAAGAAGGTGCCTTCTGAATCCATCAGGCTCACGGGATGCCTGCTGGTTTTTTAGTGTGATTGCTCTAACTCCATTCTAGCACTTCTGGTGCAGTTGTTTTTATGGAATATTTTGATTTCCAGACTTAGAGTGCTACTTCCTTCATTCAAGGACTAATTGTAGTAAACATTTAGCAACTCATTTGCTTACATTGGTTTAACACAGTACAGTTACTATCTGCTTTTGTTATTACAGCTAGTAATCAAGTTCTTTATTATGATCTGTCAGGCTTTCCCTTTTGAATTGCAGCCCATTTGATAGAGAATAATGTGGAGTGATAAGCAAACAAATGGGGCATTGTTTGAATCCTGTCCTGGGAGCAAAGTGATTCAAAGGATTTCACTGTTCTGTTGTCTTTTCCTTCCTTCCCATTAGCCTTTAAAGTCTTTGATGGCAGCTTCTCTCCCTCACAAAGCAATGCTGCAGCTTGGAGACTCTGGGAGGAAGCATGGTGGGAGAGGAGAGTCAGCAGGATGCAGGGATGGAGCCCCTTGGAGGCCATTCCTGCTTGGGCACTAGATCCTGGAGCCTCTCTCCAGGGCGTGGTTTGGTGATTTGAGATTGGGGTAGGAATGGTGGCTTTGTTATTTCCTCTTGTATGGGTCTCTGTCCTTGAAAGTTCATTGATTCTGGACCAAGAATCAATGGGTTCCTGCAAAGCAATAGCATCCCACTGGTCTGTGTAACTGGGGAGAATGAGAGACTTCGGAGAAACTCCTTCTGGATACCTGAGACTTACACAGGATGCTCTGCCCACATTTTCACTGAAAATCTTTTGAATACATATTTTTCCATTTTTGCAACTCAGTGTTTGAAAGGTTTCCATAGAGTCTCTCATGCCTAAGGATACCACGGGTTTATTTTTCAAGGGTGCACAAGCTATGAAAACAGCAAATGAAGGAGATGGGGTTGAATTTATGTCCATGCTGAAGCCCCATGTCTATGGCTGATGAAAACTGGTTTAAAAATAAATCTGGGTATTTTCTTGTGGTTCACATCTTCAAAAAGACAAGAGCTTGGGAATGGAGGGCAGGGGAAACTCCAGATAATTAATAACGCTTGTTAGATGGGTCCTGATTAATGAGCCTGAGCTTTGTAGTTTATTTTCCTTGCTCCCTCCTCTTTTCAATCAATAAAGAATTTCTGGATTAAGAATTCACTGAGTGCTCACATTATTTAAGTCTCATATGTAATCAGTGTCCCAAGATTTACCTTTTTTCTCTGTTTGGCTTATCATGGCAGCCACTTGCCACCCTCCAGTCACACGCCAGCTTCCCTGCGAGGCCCCGCTAGGCATGCAGTGATGGGTGAGGCAGGGTTGCTGGCCACATCTGGCAGTGGGAATGAGAAGGTAATGCCAAAATCCAAGTTGTCTACAGGTTCTACATCATACATAGCCAATGAGTTGATCTGGAAACTAAGGATGATTTCATAGAAGGATAGGCATTGGAGTAGAGCCTGGAGAGCAGCCCTAGGGGGAGACTCAGGCAGAGGGAAAAACAGGTTCAGAGACAGGAAAGGGTGATGTTGACCTGTTTTCCTAAGGGTAATCACAATTACTACTGAGCATTAGGGATATGTAAGCACATTACCTTATTTTTGTCCTTATAACATGGACTGACAAACTTTCCCTGGGAAAAGGTATATAATAAGTATTTGAGGTATTGTGGGCCAAAGGCCTTTCTGTCACAATTGCTTCACCTTGCTTTGGTAGCATGAAAGCAGTTGGAGACTACAGGTGGATGTGACTATGTCACATGAACCTTTGTTTACATAAGCAGGTGATCAGCTACCATTAGCTCTGGCCACAGTGTGCCAGCCCCTACCTAGTAATATATTTGATGTAATCCCCAATTTATGGAGGATAAGAGTGATGTACAGAAATGAGCTTGCCTAGGGCTGAGGGCCAACGTAACTTGGTCACATTCCAAAGACTGTTCTTACTTTCCATACCCACTGCTCCCCTGCAAGGGGTGGATGTGTTCTGGGAAGAGTGGATGAAGGGATTACTTTGAATCACAGTGTGAAAAGTTTCCTTTAATTCAGGGGGAAGCAGGGAGCCACTGAGGATTGTTCTCGACAGGCAATTAGATAAGAACTGAGCTCTAATAAAATGAATTTGGCAGGGGTGTATAGCTAGGTTAAACTTGAGATGGGAGTTCTTGTTTTGGAGTAAAGATGGACACTTGGGCTGAACCATTTCCAGGCATTATAACCTTTAAACGTTCTCTTTATACCTGACACCTGCATGGCTTGGCTATGGCTGCACATTGTATGTGTGTATGTGTACTTGTTGAAAGCAGTGGAATTCTTTCTAGCTGGATTGTGCAAATTCACATAGAGGGTTGGTTGTAGATGCAGCAGCATGTCTATTTGAAAGACCCTTAATCACCTGGGAAGGGATCAAGTACTGTGGCCTGGGTGCTCAGCAACGTCCTTGCCGAATTCCACTTAGCACTCAGCTGTGCTCTTGGTGGCTTCAGCCTCTGGGATGTCTTCACAGTCCCTCCCACTGGCTGGTGAGACCCCAGCCTTTCTATTGTTTATTTGGAGATGGGGCCTTGCTAAGTTGCTGAGTCTGGCCTCCAATTTGTGCTCCTCTTGCCTCAACCTCCAGAGTTTCTGGGTTACAGATGTATGCCACTGTGCCTGGCTCTATGTTCGTATTTTAATAAGCAAATAAACTATGCTTAGTGCTGTAGAATGTCTAAGGAATCCTAGAGTAAATCAGAACGGGCTCAGCTCCTGGCCTCCGCCACTTACCATGATCTAGGACATAGGTGGAGTGGTCAGAGGTGCTGGCTCCCTAGAAGAGCGTGGCTCTTGATCCCATTCCAGGAGCCTCAGGGGCAGCACCCCATTGTGTTAGATGGCCCTTGCGTAAAGGGACAGAGGGAAAGATTGAGAGCAAAGGTGAAGCAACTGCTACTCTGTGAGTCATGTGGATACTCATAGCAGATCTGCTGGTGGAAGGAGAAGGAACATCTCATTATTCTGGAGGAGACATCATATGGATTAGTATGCCTTAGTTGAGCGGGGACAGTTGTCTGAGAGGTCATTTGTTCATGTCACTGGGACAAGTGTGGCAGTGCAAGGGTCTATGTGTCCACCTCCCCTTAGGAACTCTCCAGTCCATATGTGGAACTTAGCCCTCAAAATCAGTGGGGTGGTGCTGGGTTTTGTTTAGTGCTTTGAGAGCTAGGGAGAAAGTTTTAAGGTGAGACTTTTCTTGGCCTTGCCTAGAATTAATATTCTTTGACTCTGGTGATTCCTTAATCAAGAAGAGTAGGTCTGATGCATCCCCCAAGGGCTCTGCTCTCCTGATTCCACAAGGACCAGCTTTTGCCTTCCAGGGTGCTGTGCGCACTGATGTTGTATTTATAGATGTTGCATTTGCTGGGCTTTGTTCACAGTATCCCAACAGTGAAAATGATGCCTGGCTTTTAAAGTAAACTGATTAAATTTGAGATTATGGTGAGGCCACAAATCACTCCACTCACACAGAGTAATGGGAGGGTCTATGTTTTCGTACTTGGCTTTTTTACAAGGGACTCAGGCTTCTGAGAACTTGGCTGACTCAGTAGCCCTCCTTGCCCTGAAAGGGTCTGTTAAAAGATGCCCTTTGGGTGGTAACCTCCCCATACGTTTTCTCCATAAAGAGAAAAAGATGAGAAAGGGTGGGGGAGACTTTGCTTGTATTTAGAGCCACAGCCTCTCAAAGCCGTCTGGAGCAGACTGTTTAGTTCCTTGTCCCCTGTCCCATTGAGGCCTCTGCATGTTTTGAAGCTTTCTTTAGCTTTTCCCCAGCCTTGACGGCAGATCTCTCAATAGGCAGCAGCCTCAGCCGTTGCGAGCTGAATGCCTGGTCGGCACAATGCACTGAATTTTAATGGTGCTGGCTGGCCCTGAAAGCTCGCCTGCAGGCTGGCCCAGGCAAGCACGGCCCAGCTGCCACCTCAGACCCTGTGATGTGCTCTGACTGGATTCCTCAAGTTGCCTGTTTGCTTTTTTGCAGATCTACACGGACTGGGCCAATCATTATCTAGCCAAATCCGGCCACAAACGTCTCATCAAAGATCTCCAGCAAGATGTGACTGATGGCGTCCTCCTGGCCCAGGTCATCCAGGTCGTGGGTAAGCGCACTTTTGTTCATCCTTGGGATTCCTTGAGTTATAGCAATGCTAGCCAGGAGGGGTTTGTGGGCCAAGGGAAGTGGGACACTGAAGTCTCAAAGGAGGCTTTCTGTTCTACACATTATGATTTATTTG
>PVKS010039976.1:0-16912 GCA_004027875.1 Aplodontia rufa | reverse complement strand
TCCTGTTCACCCACCGGGAAGACTTGGGGGACGGGTCGCTGGACGAATACGTGGCCAACACGGACAACCGCGGCCTGCGCAGGCTGCTGCAGGAGTGCGACAGCAGATGCTGCGCCTTCAACAACCGCTGGGAGGGCGAGCAGCGGCGCGGGCAGCTGGCCGAGCTCATGGCCTTGGTCGAGAGGCTGCAGCGCGAGTGCCAGGGCTCCTACCACACCAACGACCTCTTCCTCCACGCTCAGGGGGCAGGTGGGATGGGCGCGGGCCAGGACGCCTACAGGTGCTACCTGGCCAAGGTGCGCACTCAGGTGGAAAAGCAGAGGCAGGCGCTGCAGCAGGAGGAGAGCTGCTGCGTTGTCCAGGCGCTCCGCAGAGTCCTGAACCTCTATTTACTTGCTAAGATCCTTGCAGGGATCTGGTGCTGCTTGGTTCTTATTCTTATTGTGTTGCTCGTGCATAATGAGGGTTGATGCTTTGCAATTTAGAGCATTTAAAATCAGATCACCTCATGGACTGACTGCTTTAAATGTCCTCAATTCAGAAATTGATGCTCATGGACTGGAGAAGGACTACTGGTCTGGGCAGCCTCCTTCTTTGGCTCGCATTTCCCCTTCTTTCTAGTAGAATTCTCCACCCCCAGCTCCGGGGTGTTGTGTCTAAATACAACGCCATTCTCTTTGCAATGATCGGTTTAGAAATGGGCGTGAGATCCCATGCCAACCAATGAAAAGTGAGCAAAAGTTTTAAGAGGCGGGGCCGGAGGCTTCTCCTTCCCAGGGGAGACCCACACAAAGATGCAGCCTCTTCTGTTCCTCCGCGCCCTGTTCGACCTGGGCGTGGTCCCGGCACAGAAGTAACCATCTGCTACCAACCTGAGCGTGAAGGCGACCGATCAGGGCCCTGCGTGACCGAGCCGTGCCGGTTCCAGGAGCAAGGCACAACAAAGGCCTTCTGCGTCCTGGAAGGAGAGCTAAGCCCTGCAGAGACCACGCCAGGTAGCCTGGTCCGCGGCGCTCGGACCACTGGTCTTCATTCTAGCGAAGAGAGAAATGGTAGAGGAACACGGCACATCTGGCCGACTGGAAACACCCGCCGCCCTTTGGGAAGGTTTAGCGGTCGCCTGCAGAAGGCCTGTGTATATAATTTGAAAAAGCCGCCCTCAATTTGCCACCCACCTCCACCTTTTAAAGCTTATGCTACGTCTGGACAGTCTGGATGACGTAAAGAGGTTGCCCACGAATGGCAGAGTTAGAAAACAGCTGTCGTGTAAACGCCCGTTTGGAAGTGCCTTTGAAATGGAGTTGTGAGACCACCTCTAGGAGCGACATTGCCCACGTTTGTTGAGTGGGTTGGAGGAGATTTTGACATTTTCAAAGTGTCTCCCAAATAAACAGGAACGGCCTAGAACCCTTCCCCTTCTCATCTCTCATCAACCCTAGGGTCGGATACATGCGCTTTGACCTTGAGAAGACGGTCCTGTGCCAGACTGGTTAGATGTAAGAGACATTTTTCCTATTATAACCATTGTTTTGTGTGTTTTTTATTCCTTATTACTGTACATCTAGTTGACAATGTAAGTAGTTTTTTTTTTTGAAAGATCTAATCTTTCTCGATATTCTGAAATGCCTGATGTGTGTTAAAGGTAAAAATATTAAAATATGATGCATTTTGTAAATTTCTTTTTGTTAAAATTCTTATGAAATATTTTGGAGAGGGCAGTAGCCACCCCCCTGCCCCTTGTGCAGTACACACTGTGTGCTGATTCTCCCAGCACCCAGCAGTGTGCCTACAGTGAGGCAGGAGGAGACGCTGTTCTTAGTCTACACATTTGGTTTCACTTTGCAGTGTACAAGGTGTATATAAATGACAAAGGAGCCCTAATCTATATCTAGTCTTTCTACATGTTAAATAGGTTGCCAGGATAAAAGTAGAATTAGTAAACTAATACATTGAGTGCACTTTGTGTTAAAATTCATAGGAAAGACTGTTCTTAAAATCACTTAGGAAGTAAAATTGTGAAAAATCATCTCTAAGCATTACATATGCATATATCTGATCCTAGGGTTGATAAGAGATGAGAAGGGGAAGGGTTCTAGGTCAGAAGTTCCTGTTTGGAAGACACTTTGAAATTCTGGCCTTGATTTTTTTTTCTTTGAAATCTAGCCTTTGCTAAGTAAGTGTGTGCAGTTTATTCATTAGAGGGCTAAAGTAATGCCCTTTAAGTATTTTTTATTACTACATAGGAATAGTTGCTACTTAGGGGAATAAAATTGATAAACTTGATGTCTTGGAGATTATGTTGAAGGTTCTCTGGATGGTGGGTGGGGGAAGAGGAATTGCAGAGAGAAGTGATCTGTGCCCTTAGATTAGTTCAGATTGTCTAGCCATTATTATATATGCATTTTAGTTAATATTGCTGGGTATGAAAGGATGAGTCCTAATGCCCAAAGTTTGTTAGAAGTAGCAAAACAGTCCCCATTGAAATATCCTTTCGTAAGTTGTTAGGAAGAGCTGTCCTCTGGGGAAGACCTTTGTTAATCCACATCTTGGAGCTAGGTGTAGTCCTGAGAGTCCTGAGCTTAGTCACTGGAGTGAAGAGGAAGAGGAGGAAGGGTGATCGGAAGGGCTCTTTCCTAGTATCTCTGTATCAGGAAGACAGTTTTAGATTATAACCACAGACATATATGTGTATTTTTGGTAAAGTACTTGTGTTTATTGTGCACAAACTTAATACTTTATTTTACAACTAAGTTTCTAGATGTCCTAAGGTAACAGTGTTTTATAAAAAATAGAACTGGCAAGTTAGCCAACTTTAAGTAGCTTTTTGTTATAACTGACAGAAAATATGCATGTTGGACAGGGCACTGTTTTATCTCTGGGCCGTGTGCATCAGGACATGTTCACTAGGCTGGCAGCAGAGGGGCAGAAGGAAGCCCACAGGGAGAGATGGGAGCAAGGGCTCAGGATTTGCTTGTTGGTGGGAGCCACTGATGTGTGTGCATCTTCTGGTTGTACTACAGGAGCACTTTAATTCACTGGGAACATGTGCTCTTGCTAATATTTTAGTAGTGGGAATCTGATCATGAACCTCTTAGAAGCATGGTTGATGTGTTCTGTTGATTTGTCACATGTTAAATCAAGCATTAAGAAATGCATTATTTTGTTTGTAACTCTGCCAACATGTCTGTAAGTAGAGGCCTGTTGCCATTTCTGTCTTCAGTGGAACTTTTGCCCGCAAGAAAGGATTATAATTTTTTTCTAGCGGATGGTTGGGGTAGTGTATTTTTGGTTTTTAAAAATACAGAGGGCTGGACTGGTTGCTCAGTGGTTACAACACTTGCCTGGCATGTGCGAGAATATGAGTTTGAACCCCAGCACCATGTACTCAAGGAAGTGTCAGAGCAACAAAAATCAGATGAAAAACTAAATAAAAATTGATTCTTTTATTCTCTCTCTCATTGTCCCTCTCTCTTTAAAAAAAATACTCATGTAGCTTTGCAGTTTTGAATTCATGATGTGTGGAAAGACATGATACATACTGTGATCTCAGTCACAAAATGGCATATTGTATATGTACGTGCACAACCTGTAAGTTTAAAAAAACAAAAGCTATTTAAAAAACGCATTTGAACCGATGAAGAATTCTACATATTCTTTTTAAAAATCCATTAGAATTTCCCTGTTTTTTCTTTTTTCTTTTGAGGAAGTGGCAACCAGATATTAGAAATACCATAAGAAATTAAGCACTGCTCAGAAGTGGGTGGGCAAGGCAAAACTTTACCTCTGCAAAACGGCGTGCAGAGAACCTGTCTAGCAAGTGCAGCTGGGTGGGCGGTCTGCCTGCTTACATCCTTAACCTAATGGCAGCACTACCCTGCGCTCTGAGTGGAGGAGTTTGGGCTTACAACCTATGCAATTGGCTAATATTAAAATTGGGGGCAGGCAAAGGGCAGGGCTATAATTAAAATGGCTACAATTGGTTCTAGTTAAGGCTATATTCTGAAGATAGGCCACCAGACTTCCTGTTTCTCACAAATCCCCCTTTTTCTTTTCATAACTTTTGATTTTATTTTCCCTGTATCCTTTGGCATTGCTATTCAACCTAGATGTTTGAACTTTATGGGCTGGAAATTGCCCAGGTAATGAGTTCTCCCCTCTGATTTGGTAGTTCAGACAGCCAAGCTGGTGATTAGGAGCACTTGGTAATGTCCTTGCCAGCATGGTTGAAGCTTGTCTACTTTCCAGTTCTTAATTCAAATCAAGTCACCAGGCTGCAAGTGATGAATTGTGAACTCTAGAAGGGGAGTCTGAGCAGCAGTTTATAATAATATAACAGCAAAAAGGAAGCATAGATAGGTCTCAAATGGATTGGAACAAATTTGTGACTCTGATAGCATTTTGTGATATTTATCAGGCACTCCAGAATAAACCCCTTCCTTTATAAACTCCCTCTATAAACTTACTTTCTTGTTGTAGGGTTCATACAAGTGTATATCTTAAATTACATTAGAAGAACTGTTGTCTTTCCTTTGGATGTCCACATATGACGGTGTTTTCATTATTCTTTCCTTCCAGGTGTTTTAGACCAACTTGGTAAAAATTAACCTTGTTCCTATCTAGTGTTAAGAGTCAGCTGAGATTTGTCAGGCTCACTCTTTGGAACTTGTGAGAAGTCCCCTGGCTCCTTTTGCTTCCTTCTACCAGTTGTGCCCGGATGGGTCAGGGTCTTGATGACCACATGTGGCTTCCCTTGGAAGCATCAGGGATATTTCCTTCTCCAATGACCCTCCTCTTTGCAGAATGTGCAGTGGTTGGCTAAATGTTCTCAAGGGTTCTATAGACCTCCTGATCTGGAGGTCAAGTGTTTCATCATAGTCATAGGGTCAGTCCTTGGAGGGGTCCAAGCATTCCCTCGGTCCTGGCTGAACTTAGACGGAAAGGGCCAAAATATAGGCTACTTTTTCCTTGGCTCTTCAACTTAATTGCCTTTGGTTTCCAAGTTTTGGTTTTAGACATCCAGCAGGGCAGTTTCATCAGTCTTGAAGTAGGAGTTCTGTGTTTTAACTTTAATGTCTATAACTACAGTTATTTACACCTTCCATTGAATTGGGACCATTATTAGTACTGGACGTCAGCTTTATATCCTGTCTGTCCTATAGGTGATGGATTATTACCTCAAATTAACTTAGGTTGTTATATTAGTAGGTGTACTTCTGCAAAGCACTAACAGACAATAGCTGTAAAGTTTACAAGGAAAATACAAAATGGAATTAATAAGATGAAAACATATTCAGTTTGTATAATAGCTTTGAACCAGGAAATAATTCCTATTATAGTACTAATATATCTTTGGTATCTATATTGTTTCCACAAAGACACATAGATTTATCAACTTGATCATATATGAGACACTTTACAAATTTTACTTTCTTAATAAAATCTGTTACAATCTTACATATCTTTTATAATTTATCCAAATCATTAATTTTGTACTATATCCCTTGGTTATTTTGAGACCACAGTAATTTTCACAACAAAACACATCTATTTTTTAAAGAGAGAGAGGAAGAGAGAAATATTTAGTTTAGTTTTTCATGTGACTTTTATTCCTCTGACACTTTGTTGTGTATGTGGTGCTGGGGTTTGAACTCGAGTACTCGTGCATGCAAGGCAAGTGCCATGACCGCTGAGCCACCACTCCAGCCCCAAAATATAGTGTTTGAACACAACTTTAAATAAGCTTAAGTCTAGCCTACTTTAGAGCCATCCTAACATGGAATAGGGTGAGAGGCAGAGACTTACCTTATGTAAGGTGGGGCTCTTGACAAATAACACAATACAACATTACATCTGAAAACATGAATCAAATAAAAATTAACTAAAGAAAGCCCCTAACATTTTTTTTGTGTGTGTAAAAAGTGGCAATGTCAACTTTTGAACAAGTCAGGCTCTTCTTATTACCTTCCAAAATACATTTAACTTCCCACTCCAGTGTAAAGAGTAACACAAAATTTTATGTATAACTTATTAACAACAGGTTACCTTTATCCAGTTACAAAATATTGAATGACATAAATCAATGAAAATTAAATTTGTTGTTTGTATGTAAATCTGAAGGAGACTATTACTACTACAGATGATTTTAGCTTGGAGAACACTAACTTGATAAAACGCTCTCCCAGGCTCTACATTTTAAAAGGCTTGTATACTTAAAGAACATAGATGCATCTAAAACACAAAGGAGCCAGAACGGTTAGTGTCACAATTACACAGATGTCCTTATATTAACTAAATTTAAATTTTAAAGTAAAATATAGAATCCATAGTGCACAGTAACAATAATCACAGGATAATCTGTGGATTAGTAGTAGTAGCAAAAATCAAAAGATGGCCTTAAATTTCCTATACATTTAGGAAACAGTGTTAAAGATCAGAAATTGACTTGGTCAAAGCAAGGTATTTAAATGACAGTGTGGCCTTTCTATGTCAGATATAGTACATAAAAGAGAGCACATACTGGTTATCTTGCCCGTAAACCTCATAAATTTTCATTTTACAAACTTTTGCATAACACTTAGACAAAGCTCATATGAATATGCTTCTCAGATGCATCTATATCTCTGGTCACAGGTATTTAGGGTGTGAACTATATTGTAATAGCCTCGAACAACAGTTGTTTATTTACCCAATTATGAATTAATCATTTAAAAGACTTTAAACAGGTATAAACCCAATTCCTTTAAAACTTAGCTTCCCTGAGTAATAAAACCTAATAGACACAAGAAAATTATTTTGATAGATAAGAGCAGGTCAGTGTTCAGACTTTGCTTCCTATCAGTACATTACAATTTGAATAACTGTAACTGATGGTGCTAATTAGGGCCAATTTAATCACATACACAAACTTTTTGAGATTTACCTTCCCTAATTACACTTATTCTAAGAGTCAGAATTTTAACTCTTAGTAAACTTGCTTTTAGTTTAGGCCCAGAAGCAAAGCAACCTTTAAACTGTTTTTCCACTTACTAACTTAAACATATATTTAATAGATACAAATATATGTTACCTTATGGAATTAAGTGTCTTTATTGGTGCATTATACTTGTACGTAATAAAGGGATTTGTTATTACACATTCATACATGCACACACTGTAGCATTTTATGACCCAATTCCCTCCTCAGTCCTTCCCTTCTGCTTCCATTCTCCCTGTCCCTGGTCCTCTACTGATCTCCTTTTGGTTATATTGTTTGACTTCACTGATTTTTAATGAATCTGTGGGAACTATTTAGTATCTCATAGGGGCTAAGTATACTCTGCAATATCTGCATCTCTCCTCTTCCATTCCCTCTTTCCCTCTCTTTCCTTCTTTCTTTTCTCATACTATTTCCTTTACTCTATCAGGCTTCCTTTAGTTCATTAGTTTATTTGTATTTGATGGATATTTTCATAATCTTTTCCTTCCTTCACCCTTTTCTTTATTTTACTCTGACTTCCATGTATGAAACCTTTTAGTTTCTGTGTTTGGCTAATTTCACTTAGCATGATTTTCTCCATTTCCAACCATTTACCAGCAAAGGCTATAATTTAATTCTTTTTACTAGCTGAGTAGAACTCCATTGTGTATATATACCACAGTTTCTTAATCCACTCATCTAGTGATGGGCATCTGGGTTGATTTTATAATTCAGCTATGGTGAATTGTGCTGCTATAAACATGGATGTAGCTATGTTACTGTAGTATGCCAATTTTATATCTTCTGGGAAAATACCCAGGAGTGGGATAGCTGGGTCATGTGGTGGTTCCATCCCTAATCTTTTGAGGAGCCTCCGTACTGCTTTCCAGAGTGGTTGCCCTAGGCCCACAAATAATGTAAAGGAGTTCCTTCCTCCCCACAACCTCTCCAGCATTTGTTGTTGCTTGTATTCCTGATTTTTGCCATTCTGACTGGATTTTGATTTGCATTTCCCTGATTGTGAGAGATGTTGAACATGTTTTCATATATTTATTGGCCTTTTGTGTTTGTTCTATTGAGAAGTTTCTATTTAGTTCTTTGGCCCATTTGTTGATTGGGTTATTTATTTATTTTGGGGGCATTATGTTTTTTGAGTTCTATGCATATTCTGGATATTAGTCCCCTGTCAGAGGAGTAGCTGGCCATGACTTTCTCCCATTCTGTAGGCTCTCTCCTCACAGTCTTAATCGATTCCTTAGCAGTTGCAGAGCTTTTTAGTTTAATGGCATCCCACTTATTGATTCTTGGTTTTATTTCTTACACTTTGGGGGTCTTGTTAAGAAAGTCAGTGCCAGCTTCTATATGATGGAGTGTAGACCCTATGTTTTCTTCTAACAGTTGTAAGTTTTCTGGTCTAATTCCTAAGTCTTTGATCCATTTCAATTTGGGTTTTGTGCAGGATGAGAGAAAAGGGTCTAATTTCATTTTTCTGCATGTAGTGGTCCAGGTTTTTATTTGTTGAGAAGGCCATCTGTTCTCCAAGATATGTGTTTGCTGCCTTTGTCAAATATCAGTTGGCTGTAGATTTGTGGATTTCTCTCTGTGTCTTCTGTTCTGTTTCATTGGTCTTCATGCCTATTTTGATACCAGTATCATGCTGTTTTTGTTACTACAGTTCTGTAATATAATTTCAGATCAGGTATTGTGATGCCTTCTGCTTCACTATTTTTAATGATTTATTGTTGTAATTTTATTATGCATCATCAACTTGGTGGACCTAAAATAACTATCCTGTGGAAAAAATGCTTTCTATATTATCCAACTTACAAATGATTGTTCATAAGCTGGTTAAAAATGTCATCTTGGACCCAGGTTTACACAATAAATAAATCTAACTTTTACAATCAGCCATTATATCTCTAAAAAACAAGCAAGCAAACAATGTCACATTCCTTCAACTTTAAAAACACTTGCCCATGTTATTTGCTGGGATTAGATGCAGAGGGTTGTCAAAAAAAATGAGATAAAAATTTCTGTGAAACTGTGCATCATCAATGCTTTTGTGACTGGCAGATAGCTATACTGATGTATCCAAAATACACTTTGAAGAGTAACGGAAAAAAATACCCTTGTTTATTCCTTAAGTTTCTTAGCCCTTCAGTGTCCACATTACTAAATCTTACAGTCCATGTGAAGCATCTTAACACGTGAGTTATGTAACGTTCACCAGAGCAAAAGGCAAATCAACACCAAGGCCTGGTCAGCTGGGAAATGCTCTGCAGTCCCCTCTTTTTCTGCTTTATTGATCTGTGCACAAGTCCATATGCCTGGAAACAAAAGACAGACACCTGCAGTATTTCCACAGTGATAATCAGCCTAGGTCCAGTCACATAGAGAGGGGCCAGGCTGCTCCTGGAATGTGGGCAGCCTCCTGGCTCTGTCTCTGTGGAGGCAATGGTGGTCATCTCCACTATCATGCTGTGGACAGTGGACACTGGCACACAGGGGACAGGCTGGTGGCTTCCTCTCTGCAGCATGGTGTATTCCTGGATTTACAATGGCATTTCAGGAGCCGCCTGTCTGCTGCACATCCCACTCAGTAGATCATCACTCTGACTGCGAGCAAGAGGCTTGGACTATTGCAACCCTGGAAAATCAATCAGAACAGTGTAGTCCATTTGTGGCACATTTCTGGGAGGAGGGCCCCAGATCGGCCATTTTTCTGGCTTTTTCTTTTTTCCCCGTTTTCTCATCCACAACTTCTGTGCTGTCCTTCAGGGCCTCTAAAATGAGATTAAGGTTTGTGGTGAGAGCCTGAACACTGACATCTAGCAATCAGGAAAATCAGCCCATAACCTTGCTCTTCCATCTTTCTCCCAAGAAAGAAGTCCCCTTCCAAGTTTTCTATGCTGAAATAATATTCGATTTGATGTGAAATACACGCTTTAAGCAATGCTTCTTCCACAGAATGCACCTGTACACCCGTACCATCCTCATAGCAAGGCATCACACGGTGTTGATTTCTCTTTGGAATGGCTGATCGGTAACCACATGAATAATCAAAGTTCATTTGAGGGTTTCTTCTGTCTGCCTCGTCCTCTTCGCGTCCTCGGCCTCCTCCTCGGCCTCTGAAGGAACCCAGATATTATCCTTCGACTCCTCACGCTGGACGTCTGTCCGGATCATCTCCCTTCTCTCTTTCTGGCCTCCCACTCCGTGTCGTTTGTCCTGTTACTATGCGCTACTTGTGTGCTTCGGGTTGAACCGAGAGCTGTTCCGGATCCAGGTCTCTCCAGACTCTCCGGTCTCACATCCCCTAGTGGAGTGGTACCCACGAGGGTTATCAGCTTTCTTCCGCCTGTTGCTCGACTTCGCCTCCACCTCACCGACCTGTTCAACAGGACCCTTTGATTTAGTTTCCCGGTTTTGTTTGCTCTCAGCGTTCCCCCTCTTTTCAACCTTCTCTCTCTTTTCTGATTTGTGGCTTCTTGTCGTGGCTGGTGACACTCTGAGATCCGGTGCTCCCGAACTCTCCGGGTGCTGCCAGTTTGCCAAGTCGCTGAAATCACTGGCCTTACCGGATTTCCTTGTCTTGACTTTTCCTGCTTTTATAACTTTGGGGGAACGGAGCTCTGCCTGCAGCGGTTCCTGCGCCAGCGGTGGCGTCCGGGTCCCTGTGGGGACGCATGCTGGGGAGGCCTTTTGGTTCTGGGTTCTCCTCCGGCCAAGGAGGCTTCCTCTGGGTGAGGTAGGGGGTGGCTCCCGGCGGAGGCGGCCCTGGGCCCAAGCGGTTTGCGCACCAGGTGCAGCGCCAGGTGCAGCGCTGTCAGCCGCAGGGACACGGCTGCCCGGGGCACGCTGTGGCCCAGAAGAACGCCCCTCCCGTGCCCGCGGCGCTGCTGGTGGCTCTCGCCGCCTCCTTGCCTTTCTCTCTCTGGCGAGGGCGGTTGCTTGGCCACCGGCTGGAAGCCCCAGTGACACCCCTCCACCGCAGCGGGCAGGTGCTCCAGAGGGCCAGGGGCGCGAGCTGACATCGAGTGTCCGTCTTGGCTTCCCCTGCAGAGGGGGCGCCCGGGGCGTCGGCTGGCTCTGGCCTGGGACCTCGCGGTGCAGGGCGTGTCAAGCTGCTCTGCCCGCGCGGAACAGCGCCACGGCCCCAGCCCAGGCCCTGGCCGCCCCGCAGGGACAGTAGCTCTGCTTCACTTCTGTTTCTTGGTAGGGCTTTGGCTATTCTGGGTCTCATATTCTTCCAAATGAATCTCAGAATTGATTTTTCTTTTTCTGTGAAGAATGTAATTGGTATCTTTTAAAAAGAGAAATAGAGAAATAATCAATTTCATTTATTTTTTTTTAATCTGGCACTTGGTTATGTATGTGGGACTGGGGTTTGAACCCAGGTCCTCGCACAGCCTAGGCAAGTGCTTTAACTGCTGAGCCATGGTCCAGACCCCTCACTGGTATCTTGAGGGGATTTGCATTGACTCTGTACAGAGCTTTGGGCAGAATGGCCATTTTAATTATATTAATCCAGCCTATCCAAGAACATGGGATGTCTTTCCATGTCTCAGGTCTTCTATTTCTTTCTTCAGTGTTCTATAATTTTCACTGTAATTTTACTTCCTTGATTAGATTAAATACCAAGCTATGTATTATTGAGGTTATTGTGAATGGCATGGATTTCCTCATTTCTTCCTTGGCAGAGTCATGATTGGAGTATAGGATAACTATTGATTTATGGGTATTGATCTTGTGCACAGCTACTTTGCTAAATTCATTGATTAGCTCTAGAGGTCTCTGGTGGAATTTTTTTTTCAGGGTCTTCTAGGTATAGGATCATATCAGCAAACAGAGATAGTTTGACTTCTTTTTTCCCCCTATTCTTATCCCTTTCATTTCCTACTGTTGTCTGCTCTGGCTAATGTTTCAAGGACTATATTGAATAGGAGTGGTGACAGTGGACAGCCTTGCGTTGTTCCTGAATGTAGCAAAAATGCTTTCAGTTTTTCTCCATTTAGTATAACGTTGGCTATGGGTTTGTCATAAATGTCCTTTACAATGTTAAGGGAAGTTCCTTTGATCCACAGCTTCTCCAGAGTTTTTATCATAAATGGGTGTTGAATTTTATCAAAAGCCTTTGTTTTTTTTTTGCATCTATTGAGATGACCATGTGTTTTTTGCCCTTAATTTGGTTTAAGTGATGGAACACATTTATTGATTTGTGTATGTTGAACCAACCTTGCATTCTCAGAATGAAACCAACTTGATCATTGGTGTATTATCTTCTTGATGTGTTTTTGAATGAGATTTGCTAGTATTTTATCAAGGATTTTTGCATCTGTGCTCATCAGGGTTCCTGGTCAGTAGTTTTCCTTCCTTGATGTGTATTTGTCCCATTTTGGTATCGGTGTTTGGGAATGTTCTGTGCCTTTCAATTTCATGGAATAACTTAAGATAGAGAGGTGATAGTTCTGAGAATCCATCAGGTCCTGGACTTTTTTTTTTGGAAGATTTTAATCGCTGTTCCAATTTCATTACTTGACATTGGGTCTGTTTAAAATTTCCAGATTTCCATATTTTTCTGACTCAATTTGGGTAGTCATAGGTGTTTAGAAATTTGTTCATGTCTTCCAGATTTTCCAGTTTATTGGAGAATAAGTGCTCAAAATAGGTTCTGATAGTCCTCTGGATTTCAGAAGGGTCTGTGGTGATCTCTCCTTTTTCATCTCTGATTTTGTTGATTTGCTTCTTCTTCTTCTTTCTTTTGGTGAGTTTGGCCAAGGGTTTGTCAAGTTTATTTATCTTTTGAAAGAACCAACTCTTCATTTCATTGATTATTTGTATTTTTTAATTCCCAATTTTACTGATTTTAGCTCTTCATTTCATTGATTCTTTGTATTTTTTTTATCCTCAATATTCTGATTTCAGCTCTGATCTTGATTACTTCTTGTGCTCTATTGGATTTGGGATTAATTTGTTCTTCTTTTTCTAAGGACTTGATGGGAAGCATTAATTTGTTTATTTGGGATCTCTCTAGTTTTTTACTGTAGGCACTCAGTGTTATGAATTTTCCTCTTAAAGTGCTTTCATACTGTCCCAGAGATTTTGATTTGTTGTGTATTTGTTTTCATTTGTTTCTAAGAATTTCCTGATTTCTGCTCTCATTTCTTCTTTGATCCATTCTTCATTTTGGAGAGTATTATTCAATCTCCATGTATTTATGTGGTTTCTGTTATTTTTCTTTCTGTTGATTTCTAGTTTCATTCCATTGTGATCTGATATGGTATTTTGGACTTGCTAAGATTCCCTTGTGGCCTCAAATATGATCTACTTTGGTAAAAGATCCATGTGCTGCTTAGAGAAGGGTAAATTCAGAATATTCTATTCTATGTCTATTAATTTAAGAAGTCAAGAACACTTAAATTTAAACTTAGCAGTTGATGTTTTAGTATTTTAACTTTGTAAATTAATCAGATGTCTCCTTTAACAAGCACGTTTATGAAGATTAACTCTGTTTATGTTAAAGCTAATTGACACATTTTTAACTTAGGTTACCCATGAAAACCAAGGTATCGAACAAGTCTAGTTAACACTTTAAGTCAGTTATTCCTGCCAAAGAAAAATCCTCAGAACCAATGGATATAGCACTTTAAACATTTTATATAAACCAATGATATGATTAGCTGGCTATAATAGTGGTCCACCTAATGCCTTAAAAATAACACTTGCTGCTCTGGCACTGAGGTTTGTTTTAAAATGGATGTGTTTTTATTTTCCTCTTCTCCTCCCCCCCACAACCTGGTGGGGGAAAGAAAGAATTACTTTTTTACATCCTAGGCCACATCCTTTGTACTGAACACTTACTCATTACAAGAACCAAGTAAGAAGTGGTTATCTCTCAAATTAAGTGAATCATAATCCCCCTACAAAATACCTGGAATGGAGCCTTTGAATAGTTTCTTTAAAAACTCTGCGTTCTCCCTGAGGGGCAAAATCATAGCCTCTGGGACAGAAGTCTCCTGTGCCTCTCCCTTGCCAGCAAAGCAAAAATCTTCCTTCTCCATTTTCTCAAAACTGTGTTCTTGTTATTGAAGTGGCATTGGGAACAAGGAATGAGCTTTCAGTAACATTACCACCTAAAAAATGTGTGGATTAGTAATTTCAAAGGCGTTTTTACTCTTACCAATTTGGATTGATCTTTTTTTGTTAAAATTTTATTTAAGTCATGTGAACTGAAAGGTATTTGGATCCCTTCACTAAATTTATGAGTACTCATTTTTCTATAAGCCAATTTTGATACCATGTCCATGATAAAGACACTATATATACATATACATATACATACACACACACACATAGGTTAAAATACACCAGTTATAGAGACTTTCACAGGTTTTTACAGTATTACCCAGACATAAGTAGGACCTGTGCAGTAGGGAACATTAGGAATAGGGTCTGCCAGCTATGGTCGATGCTGAAATCAAAGTTTCAGGTGTTCATTTGTCCTCCATGGGGGAAATTTACTCCAACCAGTGCTACTGTTTATTTCCCTGCTCAGGACTCTTCAAAGGAGAAGAAGATTTGTACATATGGGCTTTTCCCATTTTTCTTCCCTGTCCCCAGGCCTAGAATTTTTATTCCCTATTTTTTCTTGTAGGTTCCTGTAATTAATATCTCCCTGCGTATTCAACTATATATGCTTAATCCCATTTATTATGGGTTTCTTGCATACCCCTCCCATCCTGCTTTCCTGGGCATGATCTTGGGTTTCTGGATAGAGTATCATCCGCCACTTTTGGAGGGGTTTCTTGTGCTCATGTCTTGGGTACACTCTCACAACCTCTGTGATGTCCTGACCACCAAGGTAGTGCTTCTTTCTTGAATTTGAGAATAAATTTTCCTTCCTTGTTCCATGCAGTGCTTGCTTGGGCCCATTACCCCCTTTGACAATACACTTCCAAATTTTGAGTCCATTGTTGGTCCAACAGATTATAGTCCCCCCACTCTTGCTACAAGGCCACTGTAACAAGGCAGCAGATGTGTCTCCTCTGGGGGGTGGTCCCCATGATCCCTAGGCAACATATGGAGCCTCATATTGGGCACCAAAATTGTTAGAAATACTGAAGTGCTATAAGAAATAAAACACATGCTCAGAAGGACAGGCAAGGCAAACTTTATTTCTGCCAGAAGGGTGTGCTACAGAACCTGAAGCAACTGCACCAGGGCACCTGATTATATCCTTAACCTAACTCAGCACTTCCCTTCACTCTGGAAGAGTGAAGTTGGGTTATTCTGACAAATGAGAACAGATGAAATACTACTGCCTCTGGGCAGCAAACTCCATGGTTCTTCAGTTAGAGGGAGGCCCAAGATAACAACACTCACATCCGCACCCTCTAAGGAGTCCTTTTGGTGAACATTCCTACAGGAGAAAGGGCTAGGGAAATGCTTGCTTCTTCTACTGTAGATGCCCCTGGGTTAATGCACCTCTATGGTTCCCTGAAAGTTCATGAGGGTCGTGTCAGTAGGGTACCAGGCAACACTACTCAAGGGCTGAGTCTAGACTAGGAGGCCTGGGAATGAACCATCCACACACCTGGAGGGAGGGCATCCCCCCATAGCCCTGCTTCTTGATATGTTCTTAGGACCAGGCCACCTTCTCCAGAGGAAGGATGAGACCATCCATTGTCTACCAGACCATGGCCCCCAGAGGGCTTCAAGGTCACCATATCCAGATCCAAATTCTTGTCCTTCCTCTGCTCAACCCATTGTTACTCTGAAGGGCAATGCAGCAAAGTGAACTGCATTTCAGGTGTTGCCCAGGACAGATCCTAGTAGTTTCCCCAATGTTGCTATCTTGACCACTTTGCACTGACCCCATCCTCAGCATCTCCCATACCTTTCCTCCCCTCTCCATCTCTATTGTTAGTGGTACAACCTAGGTACTGTAGTGACTGCCTCTATGGAATCCTTTACTCTCTATATAATCCCTGTCCTCATTTTATATAATCCAACCACCACATTGCTGCCATGTGATCTAAGATCCATTAACCTGCTTAAAACCCTTCAGCAACTTTCTGAATTTAGTTAGGCCAACAAATACAGCAGAGGGAAACAGTTCATAGTGTGGCTCCAGGAGGCAGAGAGAGACTCCACACCAGATGCAGAATATATACCTCAGAGGCATGCCCCCAATGACCCACCTCCTCCAGCCATTCCCCACCACCCTGCATTTACCAGCTACTCACTGATTGGGTCAAGGCTCCCACAAATCATTTCATCTCAGCCTTCCTGCTTTGTCACAGTGAACTTTTGGGGACACCTCACATTCAAACCATAACAGGTTGTGAATAAAATAATAAATTCTGCCATCATCTTTACAAATAAAGTTTCTGTTCTTGATATCATGGTTATAGAAAGTAGAGCCCAGGAACGAGGCATTCTCACAGGCCCATAGTCGAGGGCTTCCTTCCTGCAAGCCCTCGAGTATTTATGTTCGCTCCCAGATGGTTCATCATTTACCCTCATAGTTTTTAACACCACCACCACCACCAAAAAGAGACACCTTTGGGTTTATTGACCTAAAACCACTTGAAAGATAATGCATGAAGTGTTTGAAACAGAGAGTAATGGCCTCAGAAGCAAAATGTCACACACAGGTCCAGATGGTTACTCTGGTGGATTGGGGTGGGGGTGGTTGTAGAAATCACTTGAAAATGCTCACTTCCTGTGATTAACAGAAAACTTAATTAAAATGGCAAGAAACATCAAACCACATACAATAAAAAGGGCGGATATCACAATGTGAGAAATCATGCAGTTTTCCCGTCTGAGGAGGGCCTTGAACTTGTAACTCCTCTCCTCCTGCTGCAGCGCCTGCCTCTGCTTTTCCACCTGAGTGCGCACCTTGGCCAGGTAGCACCTGTAGGCGTCCTGGCCCGCGCCCATCCCACCTGCCCC
>PVKS010039975.1:0-16911 GCA_004027875.1 Aplodontia rufa | reverse complement strand
CCAGTTTGCAGTCCCACCAGCAGTGTAGAAGTGTTCCTCTTTTCCCACAGCCCCTCCAGCATCTGTCGTTGTTTGTATTTTTCATTTTTGCCACTCTAACAGGAGTGAGGTGGTATCTCATTGAAGTTTTGATTTGCATTTCTCTTATAGCTAGTGATGTAGAGCATTTTCTCATATATTTATGGGCTTTGTGAACTTCAACTGGAGAGAAGTTTCTTTTAAGTTCTTTAGCCCATTTATCGATTGGATTTTTTGTGGAAACTCTAAATTTTTAAAAAAATTTAATTTAAAAAACGCATTGGGTGAAGAAGGGGATGATGTTAATATTATTGACTCAATTGTCCTTTCTAAACTGTTCTGCAGGGTCATTGTCATAACTGTTGACATGTGTAAGTGGTTCTGAGTTCTATCCTTCCAAAATTACCATGATATTTTCATCCTGATGGTCTTAAAACAAACATTATATAGGGTAGTTTAAGTGATACATTCTTTTCTCTTCTTCAAAGTTATCTTGAATATTCTTTCTATATTTTATGTAAATTTAAGAATTTCAATCATTCTGAAAGAAAAAACTAAAGTTTTTTCCTTGGTATTTCATTTAATTTACACAGCAATTTTGAAAAAAAAAAAACAAATCTTTTTGGTAATTCTAAATCTTCCAATCCACAAATTATCATATTTTCCTATTTTCTTCCATTTATTTACGTTTCTCTCATTTTAAGTAATGTGACATAATAGTGGTCTAATATCTCTTTTGATAAAATCACACCAAACCTTAAATGGGGATTTGGTACAACTTTCTAAAAAGCTAAGCTGTTGTTGAGGGGTAAGATATGAGTAAGAGCTACCTGGACAGTGGGAGAGCAGGTGGGTGAAATGTAGGTGGGATCCAAGCAGCTGATGGAACATGAAGAAAGGGGTGATAGTGGCATATTGGGAAACTGAAAGTGCCTTAGTATAACTAAACTAAAAAAGTAGCTCTTTAGGATTTATTTTATTAATATACACTATTTGGATGTAATTATTTAAAATTTTATGTTTATTACTTGTTATGAAAGCCATTATATTAGAGAACACAATAACAATTTTTTCTCCTCAATATTCAAGTTACTCTGTGAGAGATTTTAGTTGCTAAGGGATATATTTAGAGCTTTTCTTGTTATAAAACTCCTGAATATAGAGCTGTGCTGCTGTTGTGATAAGTTAAATAGCAACTTCAGGAGCCCTGATACATGTAATGTATTTTCTTAAGTACTTAATTTACTACGGGGGGTGGGGAGAGATTTCTGGTTTTGTAAGAGCAGACTTTAAAACTTAATATCATCTAATGTGTAAACAGAATTTGCAAACATTTTAAAATACATGGAATATGCTAAGAAGTTTGAACTAGATTGACAAATTTGATTACTTATAATAGTAAAATGATGCTAAACTTTTGCTCTGAGGCAGATGTAGTCTAAGTCACATAATTGCCCATTTCTTCACAATTTTGACAGATAGAGGTCATGCTAGTTTTTTGTAAAGGAAGACAATTGACAAAAACATGGATATGGAGGCGGGAAGTTAAGAACAAAACTCCAAAGAACTCAACATTTCGGAAGTTTAGGGTAAAAACCTGCCTCAGTCTTCAGTGGGAGCGCACAAATTTAGAGAATTCAAATTCACAGATGAGTAGGGGACAACAGGAGTATTCCTCTCTCAAGGTTCTTAGTTGGTAATAAAAGACACTAACATGAGCAAGGCAAGTTTGAGATTAAAAAGATTTTGAAAGATTTTGTATATGGTAGAATTATAATTTGCCATATATTTTCAGAATGCAATTAAAAATGTTCTAGTGGTCAGACATTTATCGAATGTGGAATGCTGCGAATAGAAAAGTCACATACTATTATTTTTGATAAGCATGTGGTATTGTGTTCTGTGACTTATCACAGGGTCACTGGTTTAAATTCACACATGTCAACAGTCATAGAAGGGTATTACGATTGTTCCAGATTGTGTGAAATGCTACAACTGCAAACATTCTGTTCTCATCACATTCCCCAAGCAGGTGGCAATATTGTTTGATGACATGACATGGACCTGGGGTAAGCATATAAAAGTTCCCACTTCCAACTCTGATATCTGTTAACTGTTTATCTAGCTCTTAACAAATAAATGAGAAAGTTCCTTTTATTTTTTTTTTAAGAGAGAAGGACAGAGAGTGAGAGAAAGAGAGAATAAATTTTTTAAATTGAGTTTTTCACATGGCCTTTGTTGCTCTGACACTTAGTTGTGTACATGGATGCTGGGGTTTGAACCCTTGTACTCGCGTATGCTGGGCAAGCACCGTAACCGCCAGGCCACCACTCTAGGTCAAGAAAGTTCCTTTTAAAAAGTGCATTTATAATTTAAAAACTTGATTGAAAGTTATACTTGCTTGTCCATGTTATAAGAAATTAGTTACAATCTAAAGCTACCTTCTTTACTATATGTATCGAGGTCCCTCTCTGTCAACTGGATTGCAAAAGACAGAAAAAAGAGAAGATCATACATTTGTTGCTGCAAGCTGTCTTGCTGACTGTGACTTAATGGTCTCACTGAGCTACCTGATAAGATTTAGCTTAAGATTGATGAGCTTCTTTTTTTTCAGAATCCATTAACTCTCATCGTCAAAAGCTGGTGTTCCTGACATTTCATCACTGGAGCCCAGCTCTCTTTCTAATTCAAAAAGGCGGCAAATGGGCAGCCCACCCAGGACACCCTCCTCCTCTTGTATCTGCCAAGTTCCCTGGGTATGAACAAAGACTCAAGATCAAGACCACCTGGAGTCCAAAGCCTTTCCCAGAAAATGAAGTGGTACCATCTCCGTTCGGCCAGCCTTTTTTTTTTTTTTTTTTTTTTAGTAGCAGATACATGTTGATTAAACATTATCCCTGCATTGGCACATGTCTGTAATCTCAGAGAGCAGGGAGGCAGAAGCAGGAGGATCGCAAACTCAAGGTCCACTTGAGCAAAATATTCAGAGCCTAACTCAAAAAAATCATTTTTAAAACGGGTCTGAGGGTGTAGCATAGTTATTAGAGTGTCCCTGGGGTTAAATACTGGGAAGGGGGAAAGTGATCCCCATTTTATTTTACTCCCTTCTCATTCTACTGGCTCTGTTTTCTCAGTCAAACCAACTTTGTAATCAATAGCATTCTTTTTTTTTTTTTAAAGAGAGAGAGACAGTGAGAGAGACAGAGAAAGAGAGGAACAACTTTATTTAGTTTTTCACATGGCCTTCTTTGCGCCAACACTTAGTTGTGTACGTGGTGCTGGGGTTTGAACCTGGGTCCTTGTGCTTGCCAGGCAAGCGCCGAAACCACTGAGCCACTGCTCCAGCCCCTCAATAGCATTCTTTATAATGTCACAGTTGTTTTATATAAATATGATTCCAAGTACAAGTCTGTTTAATCAGAAAGGATTTAAAGACATTTGTATTTCAGTTTATTAGTCTACAGTTTGTCAATCATTTTCCAGTTTCTAACATCCTAGAAACAGCAAGTATAGTGTCACCCATTTAACTAGAAACTCCTCCTATAGAGGAGAACTGAAACTGGAAAGGTCATCAGAAAATAAGCCATTGAGAGATTAAAGTAAATATAATATATTAAAAAGAAATATGAAGAAAAGAAAGCCACATAAGGAAATTTCACATCATTCACAGTAGAGGTTAGCATAATAGCTGATCCTGAGAACTTATTTCATAAGTACTGACTCAGGAACTTCCACAAGATATTAAAAAATATTTTCATGTCTATATAAAAGACAAATCAATTGTTTTCCATTATGTACCTGAATTTATCAAACATACTATAGGAGTTATTCAAATGATTTGTGTCAGAAAACCCTATTCAAATACACTTCAAACTAGCTGGACATTCTTGAGATAGCTTTTAATAAATCTTGGAAAATGTTGGTAAGTGTCACAAAACACAAAAAAAGAAAAGGAGCGAGGAAGGCTGAGTTACTATGCAGTTTCGTCTTACCCAGTCATCACTTGCTTTACTATGAAATACATCCTTCCTGAGGAAAATTGTTTCTTCAGTTGTTCTCTAAAAAAGAAGAAATCAAGGATTCCATTAGATCAAATGTCTTCCTACACAACATTGTCCACTTCTTTCTTACCTAATTCTCAGGGTACTGCTAAACACAGTGCAACCTGTGACAATTGTCTCCCAGATGCTCCAAAATAGCATAGTTCTTTGACTATTCACCTAAGAAAAGAGAAAAAAATGTGGACTAATATTAATGAATGTATTTATCACAGCCTTTTTTATAATTACAAAAAATTAAAACTGGATGATAAATAGTAGCCATTACATAAATCCTGTACTGTTAAAGAAATGTAATCATCATGTTTACTTTTAAAATAGATTAAAAGAAAATTACAATATGGGACATATATTAGATAAACATTAATAAAATAAGTATAGTATAGTAGTTATGTTTTGATGTTATGGATGAGTTGAAAATTTTTGTATTATATTTTATGTGTTTTTGATAAAATTTTCATTAATTTTAGAATTAAAAAGAAAAAAAAGGTCTCCAAGGCACTGTATGTGCTAGGTTCTTCAGTTCTCTCTCTACTCAATTCAGATTTATTTCATCTATATTGACCTCTATAGAGGTTGCTGAAAGTACAGATTTCAAATGCTTATCATAGACTCATTATTATTATTATTATTTTTAGAGAGAGAGAGAGAGAGGAAGAGAGAGAGAAAGAGAGAAAATCAATTTTATTTGTTTTTTTATCAGGCCTTTGTTTCTCTGACACTTAGTTGTGTATGTGGTGCTAGGGTTTGAACCCAGGTCTATGCCCATGCCAGGCAAGCACCATAACTGCTGAGCTACCAATCCAGCTCCTCAGAGACTTATTTTTAATAATAGGTACTGGCAACCAATAGTTAGGCAAAACATTATAGAGATGCTGGGATGGACCAAATATAGGAATTCAAGTCTAAGTTACAAAGGCAGAAGAAGTTTAGTGCCCAAATCATTGAATGGCATTCTGGTGTGGGCCTTAGATATCATCTGTCAAAAAGGAGTTGTAGATTTGTAAGCCAAAGCTAGACAGCTTTTTTATAGACAGAACTGGATCTCTAGTAGCCTCACTTTTAGCACTCTTCGGATTTCTCAATACTCTCATAACAAACTGAAAGTCCACAGAGTTCTTGACCGATTTACAATTTGGCTTTTTTGGCCAACATCTGCTGCTACTCCCATTCATTGGATGATGGATAAACTCATCAATTTACAGCATTTTAAGCAGCCACCAAATACCAGACAAAGACAACTCTTAAAAAGCTGCCTATAGACTCATTCACACAGAATTGTCAAGACTCTGGAATCTGTTCTCTTGCTTACAGATAGATCTACATTTCACAGACTTTTGAGAAAAATCGAGCATAAAATGATTTAAAATTCGCTTGTTGCTTTTAATGTATTGTCTCTGTATGAGTATAACCAAAAAAGGAAAATCTTGAATAATTTAATATGCAGTTCTATGTTAAACTTCTTAAATAACATCTTTCATGTTTACCAATATTAAATAAAGCAACAAGTACATACTTAACAGGCTAAGGGAAAGATGAAAATTTTAAGAGAAGACATAGTTATATTTTTAGTTAAGTTTCTTCTGACAAAGACAATCCTCATTTTGTTAAATACAGCTTGATCTTATTTTTATTGGTCTTAAATGTATGCAAGACTGTACTCTATGACATTTGCAGTCATATTGACTCTATTTTGATAAACTCTTTTAGACCAGACATTAGAGATGACAATTCCAGTTCTCTGGCTTTGGACAAATATATGTTACACTTTTCCCCAAATGAGGAAATTTAAAATTAGAATAACAGAGGGAATTTCTTGATTTAACCAAGTTAATCAGTTCAGGGTGGAGATCCTGCACCCATTTTTCCCGGCTTTTCCTGAATTTTGCCAATAGATATTTTCATATTCCCATAGGGTCAGAAACAAAACCTAGGAAAGTAGAGGATGATATCACTGGCTGCATTTTTGCAAGAAAGAAAGAATATGTAAGTAAAATATTAGTTGGTTCCAATTCCCCTTTCTCTCAAATTACACCTTTTAACATGCAATGCATTGAGCAGCACACTAGGTTCTCCTTTAGACTATGCAAATGATTGGCATCTAAGTAGAGAACATCTTTATCAGTCATGGGACAGATAAGGGATTAGTTTGAAAACCCATGACTAGTTGCAACCGAGTGTATTCTACTGGCTCTCAAATGATGGCTAGACTGATGAAGCAGATATTCTAAACTGACAGAAGGAGAAAACTGAAGAATTATGTTTGCATAAGTATTTAAGAATAAAAGATAATTTCTGTTTCACAGTTTCAAACAAGATTACTTCATTGATTGAAACAATATGCAAGATGGTGTTTTCTATCATCAGGAAAATGCCTGTTTTATTATATTATTACTGCTCTCCTTAGACTAGGGATAGTGAGGCTTTGTATGTCAAGAACCCA
Organism: Aplodontia rufa; assembly: GCA_004027875.1. NCBI lineage: Eukaryota > Metazoa > Chordata > Mammalia > Rodentia > Aplodontiidae > Aplodontia > Aplodontia rufa. Next base: position 10,392 of record PVKS010039975.1, on the reverse strand, counting down.
AGGACAAGACTGAAAGAAGAAAGGGTTAGCTGAGAATCCTCAAAGCATGATAACAATATTGGGAATTTAAAATTTGTGTTTAATTCCAAAATATCAGGCCCACTATCAAAATAGAGGACAAAGAATGCTAATGGAGTAATTATATTAAATGAACATATATGTGCAAAAATATCTATTAATGAAGATTTGTATACACATTTTTTAATTGATTCCCAACTGTTGACCAACTGCTTTATATCTTTTGTTTATAGGAACCTTCAAAGATCACCTATTATAAACAACACAGAAAAAATATTTATGCTCAGGGAATTTACAGCCTAATAAGAATGATGGATAAAAACAAAATCTCAAAAGTGAATAATAACAGTGCTTCAGTCAGAGATAATTATATTGCATAGCAATCCTGAGGTGAGAATATGTCCATTTGGAGGAACAAAAATAATGCATAAGGAAAGAGAATAGTGAATAACTTTAATCATTGCCAGAAAAACCTATGGGCAAAAACAAAAAAAAAGATGCAGACAGTTATCATGTTGTGTAAAAATCTCATTGATTATTAAGAATTCTATCTTCAATGTGATAAGACACCATTAAGATTTTTATGTAGGGATGACCTCATTTATATTAATAATATCAGTGTATAGAAAAAACTCAGTTTTAGTGATGTTAGTGACTCAAACAAACCAGTAAAAATCTAATAAACTATTACTACACAAATACTTCTTTGATGAGGGGCACCAACTCTAACACAGATAATAAGGTTTTAGTACTAACCAAGGTATCTGGTTCTGCGTTGGCTCCAGTGAGAGCTTAAGAGCATCCAGCAATCCTCTTCACCAGAGGCTTTCTTCAAGTTTGGACGTACAGGTCACTGGGCCCATCAGTGCCCAAACCCATGGCCCCCTATCAAGCTGTGTCCCACTTGCAAACAAGGAGGGAACTGGGAGAAGGACTGCCCTATGGCTGAACCTGCCCCAACACCTCTACATGGGGGTGTGAGCAGCCAGGCAGTCCCTATCATACATGGGCTATATGATATGGGCCATAGCATAAATGGGCTATATATGACATGAGCTAGCATACATGGGCCACATCAGATAGGGGCCACAGCATACATGGGCCACATCAGATAGGGGCCATAGCATCCATGGACCACATCAGATAGGGGCCATAGCATCCATGGGCCATGTCAGATAGGGGCTACAGAATACGTGGACCACATCAGATAGGGACCATAGCATATGTTGACCCGTCAGATAGGGGCCATAACATATATGGGCCACGTCAGATGGGGGTTGGAGCGTATGTGGGCCCTGTCAGATGGGGGCCATAGCCTAAAGGGGCCATGTCAGATAGGGGCCACTTCAGATAGGGGCCACATCAGATAGGGGCCATGTCATATAGGGACTGCATGATATGGGCCATATCATATATGGACTACATAAGGAATTGAGCTGTTGGGGTTCTCAGAAGACTATGGTAGGGGCTGGAGCTGTGGCTCAGTGGTTTCGGCGCTTGCCTGGCAAGCACGAGGACCCGGGTTCAAACCCCAGCACCACTTACACAAGTGAGTGTTGGAGCAACTAAAGCCATGTGAAAAGCTAAATAAAGTTGTTTCTCTCTTTCTCTGTCTCTCTCACTGTCCCTCTCTCTTAAAAAAAAAAAAAAAGAAGACTATGGTAGCCCAGAATCAAGGACCCCCAGGTCTCGCTGAGCTCAGGGTAACCCTCTAGGTAGTGGTAAGTCCATAAATTAGTTTGTGGACACTGGGTCTACCTGTTCTGTTTTGCCTGCACGCTCTGGGCCTTTTTTCCTTCCCAGATTTTAGTTATGGGAATTGGTAGGAAACCCTCCTTCCCAAACAAAACATCTAAGCTGGCCTGTATCCTGGAGGGATACCCTTTTACCTATTATTTCCTGGTCATTATCTCCTCTCCAGTTCCCCTCCTGTGCAGAGATGTTCTCCAACTCCCAGCGGCCACCCTACAACTCCTTCCCAGGACCCTCAAGTCTGGGATACCTCCAAGCCGAACATAGCCTCTCACCACAAGCCAGTCCTTATCCAACTGAAACCTCCAACTAAGTTTCCTTCATGTACCCAGTTTCCTGTCTCCCGTACCCACAGGGAAGGACTTAAACCCATCATAGACCAATTGCTTATTCAGGGACTTCTTATCCCTACTAATTCTCCCTGTAACGCCCCCATATTGCTGGTATGAAAGCCCTCAGGGGCTTATTTGGTCCAGAATCTCAGCCTAATTAATGAGGTAGTTGTTCCCATCCAACCAGTGGTTCCTATCCTTACATTCTTCTTTCTCACATGAGCCCTTCTACTACTATCTTTACTGTTTTAGATCTTAAAGATGCATTTTTTTATGGTTCCTCTCCACCCTGACTCCTATTACCTTTTTGCCTTCACATGGGAGGATCCTATATCCGTTAGGTCTCAACAGCTGACATGAACAGTTTTACCCCAAGGTTTTCAGGATAGCCCCCACCTCTTTGGGCAAGCCCTGGCTCAGGATCTACTGGCCTGTGACTTGTACAATATGTGGATGACCTTCTATGTATCTCATACCTCAAGGCCTCCCAAGCTCACCCTGCTCAGATCCTTAACTTCTTGGGATCTTGGGCTTATTGGGTCTTCCTGGCCAAACCCCAGCTTACTACCTCCTCAGTTACTTATTTGGGCATTCTCCTTACTCCTACCTCTGAAAGCCTCACAACAGACAGAATACAAGCCCTTCGTGACCTACAACCACCAGAAGCAGTGGATTATATCCTCTCTTTCTGACTTTTTCAGCTTGGCTGACTTTTTCAGACATTGGGTCCCCAACTTTGCACTTCTTGCCATGGACCCCTTACCTTCCCAATACAGTAGCCAACTCCTTTTATAAGCTCAGATACCCTCATGTCTCCCCTACCCAACCCTAATATCCTTTCCACCTTTTTATGGATGAAAGATAGAGTGTTGCCACTGGCCTCCTCACTCAACCAACTGGACCTTCCTATAGACTGGTGGCATATATTTCTAAACAACTTGATTCTACAGTCTGTGGATGGCTACCATGCCTCCTGGCATTGGCAGCAGCAGCTGAACTAAGGAAGCCCTAAAACTCACCTTACTCCAACCAATCACCATGTTCTCCACTCATCGACTTCAGGACCTCTTAAGTCCCTTCCCCTCCTGAGCCCATCATGGATTCAAGAATTTGACCTCTTTATAGAATACCCCGCCATCACTCTATGTTCGCTTTTCTCAACCCTGCTACACTGCTCCCAATGTCCCCAATGCCCTCAACTGCCTGGCATTCCTGTCCACAGGTACTAAAGACTTTGATTACCCACTCTGCTCACTTGACCTAACCATTTTTGTAGACGGCAGTTCTTTCCTAGGTCCTGATGGATGCTGTATAGCTGCTTGTGCGGTAGTCACCACCACCTCAGTTCTAGAAGCCAGCTGCCTTCCAGAAGGGACCACCTCCCAAAAAGCTGAACTCTTGCTCTCATTAGGGTCCTCACTCTCCACAAAGGAACGGGAACTCTTCAGCAGGTTCACTCGGCTCGCCCATTCTGCTCCACCGTTTCCCCACAAGAAGGCATCAAACCCAGGCTCCCAACACATCAGATGAGGGGCCATCGGCCTGGCGATTTATTTCACACATATGCCAAGACACAAAAGGCTTCATTGCCTGGAAGTACTAGGTATTAGACCGTCAAGTAGCCCCTTTCCATGAGAACATGCATGCTGCTGAAAATTCTAACAGGCTAACACCTTCTCAGAATGAAAAGGGTAGGGGCAGAAAAACATGTTGGATTATGTAAAGAGAAGAAACTAATTGGTGATAGTTGAAATGCAGCATATTAGAATATACAATACTTTCATTCAAGCCAGTATTTCACTGTTAAAGCTTTATGCAGAGGAATGGAGGACACTAAAGGAAGTTATCTCCAAAGATTTGGCAAATAAATAAACCTACTTCCTTTAATCTTAGTTATACAAGATTCTAGGGTCCATGGTTTCGGGAGAACTATCCCTACAGTCATGGATTACAGAACAATTTCTATTTTGTAAATGTTGAATTGCTTTGATGCTAGACAATGACAGGCTACTTTCATAGTCTAGGAAAAAATAACAGAGTGAGATTCCCCCCTTACCTAAGATACGTATCTTATGTGACTATTAAAGTCTCGAAAATTATTTGTAGTCTTAAATGGCTATAATATTATTAGCTGTCTACAAAATATTAACAGTTGAAAATTATAACTTGAATACAGTCTGCTATGACTAACAGTAATTGCATAACAACCTGTTTAGAAATGCTACTAATATTTTTTTCCTTCAAAGGGAATAGGGAATAAAACTTCAAATAGGTACAGGAAAAAATAGAACTACAGTGTACATAATCATGCTGTTATTATTATTAGAATTCTGGATCAGATTGGAAACTCTAAAATGCTATTTGTGTTCTGACGTTTGAAAAATGATCATGATCAGAGACCCAGTCAAAAATTACATTGCGAGAGTAACATAGTAGATTTGTAAATTTTAGATTTCAGAAAGAATCTGTTTTTCAATACTCAGGGAGGAAACCATAGCTTATTCATTTGTAATAAGAACAGCTAATATTTACAGTGAATTTTACACCTCTTTCAGTACTATCCTACAAATAACTTTACATACATTTATTGATTTAATCCTCTTAATTATATGAGGTACTAATTCACTATTTTCTCTATGTATTTGGAAACTGAGGTTCAGAATAATCAGCTTTCTCAAAACTTAAATATCATTATCAGAAAATAAAGGGACTAGTTTTCTGCTATTGGACATAAATATTCATTTTTAACTGATCTGATGAAAAATTCAATGTTTGGTAGAACAGAATCTTAAAAGTTAATGGATATTCAGCAGATACTAAGTATTTAATCTGATCATGTGTAGAGATTATAGATTTTGCTTGTCACATGCATAAATAAAATTATTTTATGGACTTTATTATTCAGCTCACATACAATTTCAGAATGACTTTTCCATTTCTCTCTTTTTTTTTTTGTCCATAGGCTCAAGTCACGGTGGTTTTCTAAACATTTCTTAGTAATAGACACCTTTAAAAATATCCATAAAATCATCAGTCTCTTTACAAGCCCCTAACTTGCAACTACAACCATAGTCTTAATACATGTGCTCATACAACTGCAGATGGCTTACTGGTTTCCTAATGTTCTTTCCAGGTTAAAAAACACACAAAATCTGTATTTTCTTCGATTGTATTTCATCCATATCAATCAACTCACTGAAGTCATCAAAATTGTACATTTCTCTCTGAACACCTGTTTGATTTCTTTATTGCTAATCTCTCATCTACCTGGTGTGGTTATGAAAGCTCGAAATCCTTATTCAGTTGTCTTAACTGATGTACTTCACTGACCGAGGCCCTCATGAATTGACAATAATGACTTCATTAAATGACAGTATTTTACCCTTTATTTCACAAGCCTTAAAATACACATCTTACATAATATTTATATGAATAAGTGATGATAACGGTAAGCTGAAGAAAGGTTAATGTTATTACGTAAAAAGTATCAAGGGGAAATCCTTTTGTGGCTGCATTCACGCAAAATAAAATAAAAAAACAAAAAAGACTTCTTCCTTTAGAAAATGTTTCTAAACAGCCCTATCAAGGCTTCTAGACATGGAAGATGCTAGCCAGAGCAAAGAAGACCCAAATGGCTCACCTCAAAGAACTGAAGTTCCACATAGATGTCCTTGAGTTTCACAGGTCTGCCTACCTTGAAACATCTATTTGAAAGGAATGAAAGTCTTCCTCGTAAATCAATTTTAAAAGGCACTCTGCTAAAACTTTTACATTTGTGTTCTGAAAACTGACAGATTTTCAGTTTGTGAAGACCCATCCCAATTCCATAGTGCAACAATTACAGTCCTGCAGTTGGAATAATCCTGCACCTTAGAACCAGAACAGCAACAGAAATTGATTACCTCTGTGAAACTTTTTTGGATTTTCCCATTAAATCCCTAGTTACCACAATGAGTTGAAATCATGCAACTACCAAACACATTAAATGAAGAAATATACCATCATGTGAAAAAACAGAACAAAACAATAAAAAAACGAGGAGAGTCAGGAATGGAATGGTGGTGCACACCTGTGATCTCAGCAGTTTGGGAGGCTAAGGTAGGAGGGTCTCAAGTTCAAAGCCAGCCTCAGCAACTTCATGAGACCCTGTCTCAAAATAAAAAATAAAATTGGGCTGGGGGTGTGGTTCAGTGGTTAAACATCCCTGGGTTCAATTGCTGACACAAACAAAAACAAAAAAAGGGAGAGTTCTCTTTTGATAGAGAAAGTAGTAATTATTTTAAAATATAGAAAATAAATTCTGAAGCTCAAAAAGGATAAAACTGATGCTGTTTGGAGCTATGTGGATGATAAAATAAGGCCGTGTGTAATAGTTTCATCATGACTAAATGCAGTATTTGCTTTCTATATTTTGTTATTTGTAAAAAATTTTTTAAGAGAGGACACAGAGAGAGAGAGACAGACAATCAATTTTTATTGAGTTTTTCACATGGCTTTAGTTGCTCTGACAGTTGTGTACGTGGGTGCTGGGGTTTGAACCCGTGTACTCACTCATGCCAGGCAATTGCTGTAACCACCAAGCCACCACTCCAGCTCCTGTAAGATATTTTTAAATACAATTAAGCCAATATTTTCCTGTGATTTCTGTAGGCTCTCTAATGTCTCACCCCAGAGAGCAAAAATTTTGCTGAGAAACCTGAACTTTGTGTAAGCTTTCTGGGAAAGAACATTCTGTGATTGGAACATTAGTACTCAGGGAATGTGCAGTGGGCATCCTTTGATTCATTCCGCTTAACATCAGCTTTCTCCTGTGAGGAGCGTGGACTCCAATATTAACTCTTATCCAGCTCTATACACATTTCCTTAGAGGAGTTACTTCCCTATTACATTCTGTCACTCGGTAGAGCTGCTAATCACAGGGCTGTAAAGATTGGGAAGTTTCTCCTCTCTGTGATTGCTAAACTGTAGTTATGCAAACTTTCAACTGAATGTAGGTTATGTTCTCCCTTCCTCCCACTTCTTATAGAGTTAAGGAGCCTAGATACAGAGTCACAGAAACAGAAAGAGCACACTATTTCCCTTAATCTTGGCTGTTCTGAGTTATAGGAATTAATAAATTCTCTACTTGTCTCAATTGCCTTTCTACCAGTTTGAAGCAGGAACGGAGAAAAAGAGAAGGAGATTTGAAATCTAATTGCATGTTTTTGTAACTCCCTGGGACAATAGTGGTAAGCTAGTGACTATCTACAGTAGTTTCCCATTTAACAGCCACAGTAAAGCATTTGTGAAATATATTAGATTCAAATTTAAAACTGCAACAGAACTAAACCACATTAATAAACTCTCAACAAAATATACGAGTTAATGAACACTTCTCTTTATCAACCTGGCTTTGTGTATTTCATTCCCAAAAAGACAATATTCTGTAAATCCTGGGGAATCTCTAGCAATCTGCAAATGCTGGAAATGAAATTCAATGAAATGCTCACTGATGTATAATATCCTCTGAGTCACTACCAAAGGAGTGCCTGTTGGAGCAGAACCTCTTACTAATTATTCAAAGATGCAGGGTTGGAAAGGCCTCAAGCGATGATGGAGCTCTTATAGGTAGAAATTTTTTTTTTTTAAGAGAGAGGCAGAGAGTGTGTGTGTGTGCATTAATTTTTTTCATCTGGTTTTTGTTTTTCCTTTATTTATTTGAGTAAGTGGTGCTGGGGATTGATCCCAGTTCCTCGCACATACAAGGGAAGTGATCAAACACTGAGTCATCTCTCCAACCCCTCTAGTTAGAAAACTTTTGAACCAAGTATCCAGATTCCGTTGCCTGCAAAAGTCACCCGAGAAGAATCCTACATGTCTATACTAGTCAGGTCCCACTCCAAACCTTCCCAACTTTAGAGATAGGCATTCTGACGATGTCCCCTATTTATTTATGATGTTCACCCTTGAATAAGAACATTTTCCCATGCATGAATTGTATCCCTCTGTCCACGTGTCTTAGTAAACAGGTATGCTCTGAGACTAGGGACCTTTTTTAATCAGTGAATTTGGTACAATGGGGGAACTAAGTAAGTTTTTGTATCACAAATGCAACAAATTTCCAGGTGCAGTGGCACACACCTGTAAACCCAGCAGCTCAGGGGGCTGAGGCAGGAGTATCACGAGTTCAATGCCAGCCTCAGCAACTCATTCAAGCCCTGAGCAGCTAAGGGAAATCCTGTCTCAAAATAAAATATAAAAAAAAGCTGGAGAGTGTAGCTCCGTGGTTAGGCATCCCTGGGATAAATCCCTGATATCAAGAAATAAATAAAAATAAATGCATCAAATTGATTTTCTTAATAATTTCTCTAGCAGAAAACAGCTTAATTCATGTTGACATCATTTTTTTCCTACAAAATAAAGCACTATATCTGGGATACTTCATCTTCTTGTTAGCCACATGTTTTGTTAATGTAACATGCTGAAATACAAGAGTAGGTAAGGCACATTGAAGAACACTGTCCTATTCACCTAGCATGAGTGATATACCATGTAAAAAGCTGGTGGAGCAGGATACAGAATGAGACAAAGATGAGGAGAAAGTTCAGCCTTTAGTGAAAATGTGACCTTGAATTTTCTATCATTTGTGCCCTAGATTCACAGATATCTGCCCTGATCCAGATATACCCTATAAGGCAAAGCAGAAGAAGAGTATTTCTGAATCATAGCCTCATAATCAGAGACTAATGATGGGATTATTTCCATGGAAGAAGGCAAAGTGCTTTCAAAGTTGGAGAGGCATGAACTAGACATTTAGAATAAATGGGGCAACACTGATACAGCCAGAAATCTGAGTAAACATGGCAATACCAATTCTTTTCTTTCTAAAATGTAAGTGACTACGATGGAGTTTAATTCATTTTATTTGTGAAAAATATAGAAATTTTCATTATACGAACTCCATCCCACTTAGTACATGTGCATTTTTAATTTTGCAGCAAAGAAGCAGAATAGCATATAGCTTTGCGTTTTGTTTCCTAGCACACATACCTCCTTTACTATCCCTATGTTTTTAGAGAAGCACCATTCTCCCACTCCCTGTGTCTTTGGGTTAGAGATAACAGGACTTTATATATCTGAGAAGAACTCTGAAAGATAAGTTCCCTGTGTACAATGATCCATTCTGAAATAAGCATGTGGCTCAAATCATCTCAATAAGAATCAGTCCCACCTTTTGCTACTCAAATGTAAACCTCAAGCTGCCTGGAACCTGCCTGTCACCACAGTGTTTGAGAAAAATGACGGCCATACAGAACAAAGCACATGCAACTAAGGCTGAGGGAGAAAAAGGTAGACAGGCAAGCAGAAAGACACAGAACCAGAAAGAGAGAAAGAGAGAGGGGACATGTGATAATGACATTGATTGAGTCCCTGATTCCAAAGGTGCCCCCAAGACCTCTTCCATCTTGCTTTTCAAGTATACATTAAATCCATTTGTTGGTTTAAGTGAACTTGAACTAAGATTTTGTGATTAACAACAACATAAATTTTACTTAAGGCAGAGGGGCCTGCTGCTTTAAGATTAAGAAAAACATGAAAAGGATTTGGAGATCAGACCGGATCTAAGGTGCATTTGGGGTATCTCAGGCAGCCGTTTCTTGGGTTGTGAGATCTGGAAATGCTCACCAGTCCTAAAGATGGAAGAGGCAAGTGTGTGCATGCACACATACACTGCCATGCCTTCGTTTCCTTTATACAAGTGACCCCTCCAACCAGAGATTAATCAAGATATCCACCATAAAGTCCTGTGGAGAATGGTGTTGGTTTACCAGAAGAACTAGAACAGTTAACTTTAAAATTGAGATAATATTTTACAATTTTAATATATTTTTAACTGATTAGTAAAGAGACAAAAATTTTGTAAATTTATGGAGTGCTATGCAACGTTTTGACATATAAACACACTCGTAATGGTCAAATTAGGGTAAGCGTATCTATCTCCTTGGTACACTTTGGATCTTGCTTGTCTCCCAAAGGCCTGTGCGTTAAGGGCTTGATCTGCAGTGCATGGCACTCTTGGGATATGGTTGAATTTTGAAGAATTGGTGCGTAGTAAAAGGAAATTTTTGTCATCAGTGCCATAACCCCCGAAGGGAATGTTCCTTTAATCCTGCTGCTTTCTTCCATCTTGTTTCCCAACTACCATGAGGAAAGTAGCTTCTTCCAACATGGGCTTTTGACCATCATGTGCTGCTTTGCCTCAGAATCCAAGGCGATGAGGCCAAGCACCCATGGACTAGTACCTCTGAAA
>PVKS010039974.1:0-16912 GCA_004027875.1 Aplodontia rufa | reverse complement strand
TTTTTTTTTTTTTTTTTTTTTTTTTTTTTTTTTGCAAATAGAGTTCTTGCTGATAGTCAAGAACAGTCAAGGTCATTAAGGTCAGCCCTAGTGCAATATGATTGTCCTTATAAAAATGGAGGCATTTAAACATTGAGGCAGATAGTAACAGGAGAACATCTTGCGAAGAGGACAGGAGAGGTTGGAGTGATGGACTCAATCCAAAAGATGCTAATAATGACCATAAAATCACTAAAAGTCAGGAGTAGTTCATGGAATGATTTCTCCTTCTTAATCATCAGAAACAATGAACCCTGCTGGACTTCAGATTCTACATTCCAGAACTGTGAGATTATAAACCCTTGTTTAAGCTTCTTTGTTATAGAAGCTTTCAAAAACTAATAAAGTAATTTAGTAATATGTTAGTAAAACAGTTAAGAGAGAGAGGGAGAAGGAGAGAGAGAGAGAAAGATAGAATCAACTTTATTTAGTTTTTCATCTGGTTTTCATTGCTCTTACATGTAGTTGTAAATGTGGTGCTAGGGTTTGAACCCAGGTCCTCACGCATGCCAAGCAAGTGCAATACTGCTGAGCTACCGCTATAGCCCCAACAGGCCATACTCTTGATATTATAATTATTAAAATGATAACATAAAAATGTTTGGAACAATTCTATGATAATAAAATTGACCTACATGAGATGAATAAAATTCATGAAGGAAACAATCTGACAAAAGTTGCATAAGAATTTATAATATGAAGAAATTATATCTATTAAGTAAATTGAATAAGTAAAAATTTTAAAAAGAAACAGGCAGATGCAAGCACTCTAAATTTATTGAAAATATATTAGAATATGATACAGTAATAAAATAATGAGCCCAGAAATAGGTCCAGTGATTTTTGATAATGGAATAAAGCAATGGTGTGCATTTTAACAAATGGTTCTAGGACAACTGGACGGTTACATGCAAAAGAAAAAAATCCACTCTGGAAACAGACCTTATACCATCCACAACAATTAACCCAAAATGGATCATAGACCAACATGTAGACTACAAACTATATAAGTCACAAAATATATTTAAAAAGTAAACTGAGGCTATTTTGAGTTTGACAACAAATTTTTGCACAAACTGCCAAAAACATATTTCACAAAAGGAAAAACGAATAGTACTTTTTTAAATTGAAAATTTAATCAAAGTTTTAGTGTTAAAAGTTCAATTAATGTTTAAAATTTTAATCTTTAGTTGAAGAGACTGTAAAAATAATGAAAAGAAAACCTTTACTATACACATTAAGGTTAATGCTTAAATGCTATTAGATTAAACTGTGAAAGTGTATCCTTACTCTATTTTCTCTGCCAGTTTCCTTAAAAGTATAATGTACTTTATGGCTTTAAACACATATATATAAATAATTGTAGCATGAATTAATCCAAAAGGATGAAGGGGACAATAAGATATATAGGGTAACATTTCTATCTCATTGGATGAAGTGACAATAAACTTGAATTCATTTGTAATACCTTAGGGTCTCAACAATAAACCATAAGGCAAACATGAAGAAAATAATGGAAAAACAGTAGTGACAAAATTATTCAATAATTGAAGTGCAACACTAGAAAATATTCCTTTAATCCAACGAAACCAACAAGAGGAATAGAATAACAGCAAAACCATGAAACGTACAGAAAACACAAAGTAAGATGATAGATATAAATTCAACTTATGATTTATTTGAAATAAGATTTGCCTGATATTTTTGTGTTCCTTTTTACCAGATTTAAGTTGGATATAAATTGTTATGATGTGTATTATATTTTGTAATCTGAATTTGTGTTATATTGTCATTCTTATTTCATAAATGGTGAAACTGAATCATAAATATATTACATTCCTGACAGAACTTAAAATCGATTTCAGAATGGTACTTTTCAGTCAAGAAACAATTTTGAACTTCACTGAAGTACCTCTATTCAGTTCTATGGTGAATAGACTCTTAGGGTGCTTCCTGTAATCCTTGCCTCTTGACATTCATGCCGTTGTGTAAATTCCAACATTTGAGTATGTGCAAGACCTGTAACTTATCTCCAACAACTGCGGTGTGTATGCTGGGGATCTGTGATTGCACGAAGGTGATTCTGTGCTTACCACAACTAAGATTGTAGTGTATGTCTTTCTGGAGTCTCTCTGCCCCTTGTTAACGTTTAGGAAGCAAGAGTTTTTTTTTTTTTTTTTCGTTGTTGCTGTTGGCTTATTTTTTTTAGTTTTTTTAATGACTTTAAGTAACTAGAACTGCAGACAGCTGCTAGAAGCTGAAGTTGACTTCCATTTGACAATGTGAGATGTCTCCAGGAAAAAGTAAGAAAATGAGTCCTCAATTCTACTACTACAAAGAACTGAAGTCTTCCCACAAGATATGAGCTTAGATTTAGATCCTTGCCCAATCAAGGCTGAAATGACACTCAAACCTGGTTATGACTTCAAATCTTGTAAGCCATAAGCATAGGACAGTGAAGGTGTGTCTGAACCCTTGACCCAGAGAAATTGAGATGATAAATGAATGTTGCTTTGAGTTTTGTATTAAATTTTTACACATTGACTTATAACTCAGATACATTTCATCTTTATTAAAAACAACTGTAAGGGCCCAAGGACATGGCTTGGTGGTACAGAACTCCCCATTGATCCACATTTGTATTGTTTTCACATTTTAATACTGTAAATAGTGATTTAATACTGTAAAAAGCGCTCTAAATCTCTAGTAATCAAAGAAATGCAAATGAAAACCACATTAAGATATCACCTTATGCCAGTCAGAATGGCAAAGATGAAAAAATAAACAATAATAGATGCTGGAGGGGCTGTAGAGAGATAGGCACACTAACACACTGTTGGTGGAGCTGTAGACTGGTACAACCCCTTTGGAAAGCAGTGTGGAGAATCCTCAAAAAACTAGGGATGAGCCCACCATACGACCCTGCTATTCCACTCCTGGGTATCTTCCCAGGGGATTTAGAATCAGCACATTATAGTGACACAGCAATATCTGTGTTCATAGCAGCACAATTTACTATTGCTAGGTTATGGAAACAACCCAGATGTCCCTCACTGGAAGAATGGATCCAAAAACTATGGTACATTTATACCATGGAATTTTACACAGCAATTAGAAACAATGATATTGCAGCCTTTGAAGGTAAATGGATGGCTATGGAAGAGATCATGCTGAGTAAAATCAGCTTAACCCAGAGATCTAAGGGTCGATTGTCTCCACTCATCTGTGGAGGTGGGGAATAGACCCTGGACAGTGAGAAAGTTGGTCTATTAGCATGTGTTAAATCCAGATAAGATGTAATGCTTTACAACCTGATACTTTTTTTAGAGATATTGTGGGAAGGGGAAGGGCAGGATAAGGGAGGGTAATTGGGGGGGGCACTCCTGGGGGTAATTGCAATATCCAGAATATATACACATTTTATATTATTTTGTTAAAAACTTGTATGGTTGTTCAAAAATAAAATAAAAATAAAAAAATAGTGATGTTATGGATATGTGCACATATGAATTTGTTTTACAGTTTTTAATATTGTTGGATATAAAATAAGAAATGGAATTCTTTATTTTACTTTTTGAAGAAAAAATTAATTCTTTGTTTAATTTTCTGAAGAAAATAAAATTGTTTTCCATAGTAACTGAACTATTTTTAAATTCTTATCTGCTACAATGTGCATGAACACAGAAAAATCAGGCTAAATAAAAGAAATCAGGCACAAAGGGTCACTTTTTACAAAACTCCACTTATATGAAATTATCAAAATATGTATAGGCATTGAGAAAGAATGTCACCTGGTGGATGCCACGCAGTGGGACCTGAAGGAATAGGGTATAACTGTTCTGTGAATGTGTTCACTTTAAATGCTTAAATTTAAGATATGGGAATTTCACTTCAACTAAAAAAACAATTTTGTAAATTCTTTACTGGCTGAGCGTGGTGACTGGATATTTCTTTCTTTCATGGCATACATGTCTCCTCCTCCTGCTTATTTCCAGTATCATAGATACAATTAGTAAGGGTTCTTCTGAATCTCACACTTGTAATTTATTAATTTGCATATTGAAATAGCAGCAAAACTTTGAACATTACAGGTATCAAAATAAAAGTTTGTATGAATATGACACAGTGAAAAATAATTTTAAATATTCGTGCCAGTTCATCAGTAGTACTCTATTTAAATTTGACATGCCATTTCAATGAATTATTTGATAGCAAAAACTATTTTTGTACTCTTGTGTATGTATCAAATATAGATAACATTATTATAAATAGAAGAATATTAAGGTTTGTTTGTCTGACTTTTTCTTTGGAAGTCTTTAATATGTTAATTAATAATTTTAGAGAAAAGATGTTATTTGGAAGATAGATCAGAAAGGGTAAGAAGCTGGAGAACACACTCGAATAGTGAACAGGAATGAAATTTTGAGTAGTGGGGAACAATAGAAATCTTATAGAGTAGGCCAGTCTGTCAGGTGCCATCATGGTGACTGCTCCTAAAGGGATTTGACAGTGGACTTCACAGTTTAGACTTGACCCTCAAGGATACTGACACCTTTAAGTACACTGCTTTCATTATGTATAATTTCTTCACCCAATTTTTACTCACCTACAACCTAAAGGTATTTGAATTATTGAAACATGACTTCAACAATTATTTGTAATAAGTTTATATAATAATTTTTCAAGTGACCAGTTGTCTAAATTAAATTTATCAGTTTGTGGGTGAAGATGTATCAAAACATCATAGTAACCATTACTTCTTCATTCAAACATAGCATGTTTTTCATCAGCACCAACAATGATAGAACACATCACTTTTCAGGAAATAAATGCATAAATATAATTTAATCTTTATCATAAAATATAAAATTTTAATATCTACTACATAATAAAAAAAGAAAATGAAAAAGAGAATGCCATAGAAGGCACAAATTAATTAAAAATAAATTTTATGTGTGTGTGTGTATGTATTATTTGACTTCTGGGGGTAAAGAATATGTTATATCATTGATTTGCTCCCTAGATCCCTTGCTATTTCCCTCCCTCTCCCATTCCCTCATCTCTCCTCCTCCACCTCCATTTCTATGATTCCCTAAATAATGTCCTGTTATGACTTTGGTGGATCAAATACATGAGTTTGACTGCCTTTCACCCCAAGGCTTGGATTTATTCTAGCCTCCATAGATGAAGGAAAACATTCCACCTTGATTCTCTGGGTTTTTGTTAATTTTGGTCAGCATAATTTCTTCCAATTCCATCCATGTTTCTTCAAAGATTGTGATTCCATTGTTCCAAATAGATGAGTAGAACTCCATTGTATATGTATATAGAAAGGAGATTTTGGATCCGTTCATCCAGTGAGGGGCATCTGTGTTGGTTCCTTGATTTAGCTATTGTAAATTAAGCTGCTATGAATATTGATTTTGCTGTGTCCCTGTAATATGCTGATTCTAACTCCTCTGGGAAAATACCCAGAAGAGGGATGGCTGGATTGTCCGGTGGATATATCCTTATTTTTTTACGGATTCTCCACACTGCTTTCCAGAGTGACTGTACCAGTCTGCAGTTCCACCCACAGTGTGTAAGTGTTCCTATCTCCCCACAACTCCACTAGCATTTGCATTCTTTATATTTGCTAGTTTGACTGGAGTGAGGTGCAATTTTAACATAGTTTGAATTTGCATTTCTCTGATTACTAGTGATTTAGAACACTTTCTCATGTATTCATTGGCTTGCTTGATTTCCTGTGTTCAGAAGTTTCTATTAAGTTCTCTGACCCAATTATTTATTGGATTTTTGTGTTTTTCACATTAAATTTAAGTTCTTTATAAATTTTGGATATTAGTTCCCTGTTGAAGATATCAGAGGCCATGATTCTCTCTCATTATGTAGGTTTTTTCATGACAGTCTTGACCAATTCTTAGACTAAGCCAAAGCTTTTTAACTCAATGGTTTCGCACTCAATTCTTGACTTTAATTCTTTCTCTTTGGGAGTATTGTTGAGGAAATCATTACCAACACCCATATGCTGAATTATGAGTCCTATTTTTTCTTCTAGCACTTTTACAGTAGCTGGTTTAATTTACAGTCCCTTGATCCATGCTGTTTTGATTTTTGTGCAAGGTGACAGAAAAGGATCAAATTTCAATTTTCTGCAAGTGTCTGTCCAATTTGTCCTGCACCATTTTTTGGGAGGGTTGTCTCTCCTTCATGTTATATTTGACACATTTTGTCAAATATCAGATGTTTAAAGATTTGTGGGTTTGTCTTCCATTCTTAGAGTCTTCCATTCTATTTCATTGTTCTTCATTTCTATTTTGATACTATGCTGTTTTTGTTACTGCAGCACTATAGTATAATTTTAGATCTGGTACTGTGAAATTACCTGTTTCATATTTCTTGCATAGTAATGTTTTGGCTATTATGGGCTTCTTGTTCCAGGTGAATTTGAGAATTGCTTTTCCTATATCTGACAAGAATGACATTGGTAACTTGATGGGGATTGCATTGAATCTGTATAGGACTTTTGGCAGAATGGCCATTTTATTTATATTAATTCTGCCTAACCAAGAACATGGAATGTCTTTCTATCTTCTCAGGTCTTCTTCAATTTCTTTCTACAATGTTTGATAACTTTTGTTGTAGAAGTCTTTCACTTTCCTTGTTAGTTTAATCCCTAAATATTATCTTCTTTTTGAGGATATTGTGAATGAAACCAATTTCCTGATTTCTCCTTCTGTTCTATTATTGGTAGTATATAGAAAGGTATTGATTTATGGATGTTGATCTTATAGCCTCATACTTTGCTAAATCTCTTTATAAGCTGAAGTAGTTTTCTAGTGGAGTTTTTGGATCTTCCATATATAGGATCATGTCACCAGCAAAAAGGGATAGTTTGACTTCCTCTCTTCCTCTTCTTATCCGTTTGATTTCCTTTTCTTGCCTAATTACTCCATCTAGGGTTCTGAGGACTATATTGAATAAAAGTGGTGAGAGTGGGCAGTCTTGCCTTGTTCCTAAGTTTAGTGGAAATGCTTTCAGCTTTTCTCCATTTAGTGTTCCTCCATTTAGTCTAGCTGGTGGCTTGTCGTATATGGCCTTTACGAAGTTAAGATAGGATACTTTGATCTCTATTTTCTCTAGAGATTTTAGCATATACAGGCTCTGTATTTTATTGAAGGCTTTTTCTGCATCGATTGAGATGATTAAATGGCTTTTGTCCTTAATTCTGTTTAAGTGATGAATCACAATTACTATTTTGCATATGTTGATTCAATCGTCCATACCTGGAATGAAGCCCATTTGATCATGATGAATTATCTTCTTAATGTGTTTTTGAATGAGGTATGTTAGAACTTTATTAAGAATTTTTGTGTTGATGTTCATCAGGAATATTGGTCTCTAGTTTACTTTTTTTGATGTGTCTTTGTTGGGTTTTGGTATCAGAGTTATGATTGACTCATAAAACGTGTTTGGGAGAGTTCCCTCCTTTTCAATTTTTTGGAATAGCTTAATAAGGAGAGATGTTGGCTCCTACTCACTGATGTAGTAAAATTCAGTGGGGAATCCATCAGGTCCTGGGCTTTTCTTATTTGGAAGGATTTTAGTGCTATGTGGATTTCTGTGCATGTTATTGGGCTATTTAAGATTTCAATATCTTCCTGCATCAGTTTGGAGATGTATGTGTCTAGGAATTTGTCCCCATATTCCAAATTATCTAATTTAGAGGATTATATTTTTTCCAAATATGTTTTTATAGTCCATTTATTTGCAAGTGGTCAGTGGTGATTCCTCCATTTTTGTGTGTTTTTTTTATTTGATTTATTTCTCTCCTTCTTTTAGTGAGATTAGCTAGGGGTCTGTCAATTTTATTTATTTTTTTGAAGAATCAGCTCCATTTTTTGTTAATTTTTCTCTTTCCCTCTTTTTTTTTTGTTCACAATTTTATTGATTTCAGTTCTGATCTTGATTATTTCCTGTCTTCTGCTGCTTTTGGGATTAGATTTTTCTTCCTTTTGCAGGGGATGTAAAGCATAAGCTTATTAATTTGGAATATCTCCTAATTTTTAATGTAGGCATTCATTGCTATAATTTTTCCCCTTCAGAATGCTTTCCCAGAGGTTTCAATATATTGTGTCTTCATTCTCATTTGTTTCAAAGAATTTCTTGATTTCTGCTCTCATATCTTCTTGATTTCATTCTTCATTTAATAGGGTATTATTCAATCTCCATGTATATGTGTGTTTTCTGTTATAATTTTTGCTGTTAGTTGCTAGGGTCCTGGAGGATACATGAAATAATAGGACACATGAAATAATATCAGCCATTTTATATTTGCAGAGACTTCCTTTTTGAAATGGATTATGATCTATATTGGAGAAAGATCCATGTGCTTATGAGAAGAAAGTATATTGAGTCAATTTGGGGTGGAATAATCTATAGATGTCTTAAGTCCATTTGATTTGTGGAGTTGTTTACACTAGTAATATCTTTACTGTTTTGTTTTGTTTTTTGTTTGTTTTAATGATTTGTCTTTTGGTAATAGAGAAGTGTTGAAGTCTCCCGGTATTATTGTGTTGAGTTCCACCAGTTGTTTTATGACATAGAGTAATTTAATCTCATAGTTGGGAGTGATGGTGTTTGGAGAATCTGCATTTACTATATTATACGTTCCTCTTGTATTGTTCCCTTTGCTAGGATGTAGTATCCTTCCTCAACTGTTCTAATTTTTTTAGGTTTGAAATTTACTTTTTTTGGACGTAGACATTGCAACACCAGCTTTCTTTCTTGGGCCATATGTCTAGTTGATTTTTTCCATTCTTTCACCATGAATTTGTGAATATCATTTTGTGTAAGGTGGGTGTCCTGTAAGTAGCATATTTATGATTTTTTTTTTCATCCAATCTGCTAATGGTGCATTGGGACCGTTCATGCTCAGTTTGAGGATAGTTATATGGATGTGGTTCATAGTCATCATGTTTCATTAGTAAGTCTGTGATATATTGGTTTTCTTTGCTAGCATGTACTTTTATTGAATATCCTTTGTGGGTTTTGAGGATTGTTTGCTCAATTTTCTATCTGGAGTTTATCTTTGATGATTCTTTCTAATGCTGGTTTTCTGTTCATAAATTCTGCAAGCTTGATCTTATTGTGAAAAGTACTTGTTTCTCCATCAAATTTCAAGCTGAGTTTTTCTGGCTATAATATTCTCATTTGTAGGTTGTCATCATTGAGACGCTGAATGATCTCCTTCCATCATCTTCTTGCTTCTGTAGTCTGACCTGAAAAGTCAGATGACTCCTTATTGATTTGCCTCGGAAAGTGAGTTGGTGTTTCTCTCTTGCTGATTTTAATATTCTTTCCTTGATTTTCTTGTTATACATTTTGAATGTGATGTGTCTTGGTGAAATTCTCTTTTGATTAGGCCTCTTTGGTGTCCTTTATACTTCCTATAAGAGCACATCTGATTTTATTTTTTTATTTTTTTTAAGAGAGAGGGACAGTGAGAGACAGAAAGAGCGAAACGACTTTATTTAGTTTTTCACATGGCCTTTGTTGCTCCAACACTTAGTTGTGTACGTGGTGTTGGGGTTTGAACCCAGGTCCTTGTGCTTGTCAGGCAAGCACCAAAAACTGCTGTGACACCGCTCCAGCCCCCTGATTGCATTTTATTATGGTAAAATTTTTCTTTAATTGTATTGTTGAGAATTTTCTTGATGTCATTTGTTTGCATTTCAATTTCTTCTTATATCCCAATTACTCTTAGTCTGATATTATTTCTTCTGGTTTCATCCCAGACATTTTGAAAATTCTGCTCATGTTGTGAGTATTCTTTTTTTTTGGGGGGGGTCATCCGTTCACTCAAGCTTATTCAGCCTATCCTCATTATCACATATTATTTCTTCAAGAGGTTAAATGCTGTTTTCTATAGAGATTAATTAAGTTATTTAATTCTTCCATTTTTCCTCTATTGTAATTGACTGAAGATTTCTGTTCTGTTACTTCCTTTTCAGCTTGTCTATATCTTTGATAGTAGAGTATTTCATTTCTTGAGGTTTCTCATGTAGTCCCTTCATTATGTCTTCTTCTTGTTCATTGTTCCTTTTAGCAATTAGATTGTAGATAATTTTTTCTAGGTTTTCATCATACTTTTTATCTGTGGGGAGTTGTCAGCAAAGTTGTAGGTTTGAAGCGAACCTTTTCTACTTTGATTCTTTATTTTTGAAGAGCTTCTTCTGAACTGAGTTTCCCTATTGGGAAGAAAGGCAGATCTCCAGGTTCTACTTTCTTGCAGGTCAAAGATTTAGGTCAGACAACATCCTTGTAAAAAGCTTCATCTGCCTGGAGCTTCGTTTTGCTGCACTTTTTGGCATTGATCAAGGGTGATGATCTGGAATGTGTTGGGGTTTGGAAAGCCCACTGGATTATTGACATGCAGTGGTGGGGGTGCTTTGTTAGTTCCTGGTGTCTAGAGGTGTAAGGTATACCTGAACAAGCCTGCCTATGCATCATAATAGAACCTAAGATCCTGGGTGGTGGGTACAGGCCCAATTTATCTGGACATGTGAGGATGAAATGCAGGTGGTCTGCTCTAAGTGGGGGTCTTCAAGGGAATCTTAGGTTCCTGCCACACCTAGGACCAAATGCCTGGGCCTATGCATTGATTTGGTGTGGGCTAGTCCCAGCAGGGACTCTACATGGGATGTCTTGGGCACCTGCCTGAACTGAGACTAGAAGAGGCCTAGGACTGCCCTTTGCCTGGGTGGGGGCTTCTCTGGATGAGGTTCCTCCCTGAGGGTTACTGGTCATGTCCTGGACCCAGGACCAGAAGAGGCATGGGCTGGCACTTCAGGTGGGAAGGGCTGCTTGAGGTGGTGTTCTCCCTTGGGTTTGTCCTAGGTGTGTGCAGGCCCTTCAGCTAGGTAAGGGCTGCTCCAAACAAGAATCCACCCAGGGGTGTACTGGGTGCCTGCAAGGCCTGAGGCCAAAGAGGCCAAGGCCCATGGGTAGGGGCTGCTCTGGGTTGATTCTTACCCAGGTATGTCCTGGGAGCTTTTTGG
The DNA here is from genome assembly GCA_004027875.1 of Aplodontia rufa. Lineage (NCBI taxonomy): Eukaryota > Metazoa > Chordata > Mammalia > Rodentia > Aplodontiidae > Aplodontia > Aplodontia rufa. The sequence goes on along the minus strand of PVKS010039974.1, from coordinate 5,813 downwards.
GCCTGGACTAGAAGAGGCCTGGACCATCATATCAGGTGTCAGGTGAGTGAGGCCTGCTCCAGGCAGGGTTCCTCCTCAGGACTGTCCTGGGTGAGTGCCAGAGCAGTCTAATGGTATTTGGAACATGAGGACCTGTATTCTACCTAAAAGTATATCATAGATTGCAATTCATAATCTGTTTTAAACAATGTAGGCAGAAAAAGCTAGTCATTTTCCCAGATATTCTGAAACAAGTGGTAAATAGCATAATTAATGAGAATAAAGTGATTTTAAATTTTATAAAAAGGTAAGAAATGCACAACACCTAAAATCAACCTTAGTGGGAACTGCGGACTTTGATCTTTAGTGTTGTGTCATTTCAGGTTCTTTGATTGCAACAAAAGTACCACTCAGGTGCAAGATGTTTATAGTGAGGGAAGCTATGTAGAGGTGGAAACAAAGGGAATAAGGAAAGTTTCTATACTTTCCACTCAATTTTGCTATTAATTTATAATTACATTTTTTAAAAGTGTATTTAAAAATTGATGATACCTGAAGAGACTACCCCATTCCCACTAATCAACATAACTTGAAATATCTGTCAGTCAACCTAATAACATGTCTATAAAATGACACTCAACTAATGTGGGACCCAATGGCATTGATAATAGTCAGTTCTAGTCCAAATTAATGCTTGATAACTTTTTGCCAGTTCCTTTTTTCCGTTGTTTTTTTTTCAGTTCAACTCTTTCCTGACACTATTTTAACCATTGTGCACCATAGCTATTGATGGCTTTAATGAGTACCACTCTGTGTGGTTGGTCACATATAATCCTGTCTTTTTTGTGATGTACTTTTAAATACATATCTGTTCTTGCATCATTTCCACAGGTCCTGTGTCTCTAAAGTAAAGCTCATTAATCTGAACAACAATTAAAAAAAAATGAGTCTGGAAAAATATGTTAATGGGTATTAATGGCTCACAGTTTTGTTCTCCTAAATAACACAGCTGCTTTTGAAATGAGTCCTTCTATGGATATGCAGTCTTTTAAGTGTACAGAATTATTACACTAATAAAAATTTCATACAGCAATTAAATAAATGGATTTTTTTCCTTGTTAAGCTGAGCCTTTTAACACCTCCTCTAATGACACATTTTGGAAAGAACTAAAAAATATACCTTTTGTGTCAATCACCTGATATTGTTGACATTTTAGTCAAATCCCAAATCTTGAGACAGTATAACAAGCTTTCTTTTACATGATGTGCCTATTCTGGAATCTCACTTATTTTAAACAGAGACTCATATATTTAAAGCATTATAAACAATTAATGAACACTTATATTTCTGAACAATTTGTGAAAAGTAGAGAAAGCCTTGAAGACATATATATATATATATATAGTCTTACATGAATTATATACTATTTCCCCCAGTTTTGTTAAACTTAAAAGTATATAGTACAGGGGATTCCATGATGGTGGGACTCAGGGAAGTTGCTTCTGATCTAGTTCCTTGATGCAAGATGAACAAATGCTAGGGGAGTTGCTTTGCTGCAAGGTGAGTGGATGGAAAAAACATCCCTGGAGCACAGTATTGGTCAGTGGGAGATTTTCAGAGATGTGGAGATTTGGGTATAACAAATGGAAAAGAGGGAAAGTATCTGTCCCAGCTGGATTGCAGCAGCAGCAAATGGAATTGCTCCCAGTCAGCACAAGAGTGAGGAAGGAGCTGAACAATAAAGTGTTGAAGGATCTTCCATGGAGAGGTCAAATTCATTGAGGAACCTGCATTGGGCCTAACCCTTGACATCTCTCCTACACCTCAGATACATAAGGAGAGTGTGGTGTCTCTTAGTTGCCCATAAGGAGGAGAGACAATAGCCATTTTGAGAAGACTGGGTGTTCATATCAGGATATACTGTGATCCTGCCAGTAGCCTGCAGGAAGTTGAACCTACACTTCATCCTGGGGGATTTGGGTTGGTGGAGCTCAGGAGAGCCTAGCTCAGCCCTGTGGCCCCTGAGTCAGAGGGCTCACATGATAAGCTAAGGTGGGGCAGGAGAACAAACTTGGCCTCTCCATGGAAGATCCTTCCACACATTACTGTTCAGCTCCTTCCTCACTCCTGTGCTGACTCATTGCATTTGCTGCTTCTGTAACCCAGCTGTGAAAGACACAGTCCGAGTCAGGGAAATCTGAAGGGACTCTGTATGTGACCAGCAGAGAGAGTTTTGCCCTGCATTCACCACCCCCATGTGTGTAGAATTTTGAGTTTAAGAACTGAGTAGAGGCCAGCAAAGGCCAGGCACTCAGGGCATTCATTAACCTGAACTCTTCTTGACAGTATCCGCCCATCCAAGCCCAGGAGACCAAGCTTATCATCCAGTCCTCCACACTTAGAATCCTACAAAGACCCTCCATGAGTTCACATTGTTCAGAAAGAGGGACCCTGCTAACAAAATGCAGAGAGACAGTGAACATCTACTCCTAACATGTAGTGAGACATAGATCTATTTGTCAATAAAAATCTTTCTTTTTCTATTCCTGTTTTTAATGTGCACTTGTGTCCTGTCCGGAAAAATTGATTGGTTTATGGATGTGTATACATAAACAAACTAGCTGTTTTATATATTTATTTTATTTTCTCTCTCTTTCCCCCTTTCTTTTCTTTTTGGTGTACTCCCTTCATTACTGAGCATTTCATCCAGTGTAAATTTTTTTCTTTGCCTGCTGAGAGTTGGGCTTCTGATCAGTACATTTAATCTTTGTATTATTTATATCACAGTTGTAATTTTCTCCTCTACTTCCTTATACCCTTTCTTCTGGTATCAGTGAAACTCTATTAATATCTGTTTCACCCTTCCTCTACTTTGGTACCTCTGCCTCTGTCTCTCCTCCCCTTAATTTCTGGGAGGGCCAGGAAATCCTACACCTCCTCTACTTTCTCTTTGCTCAAGCTCTGATGTTACAACATCCTCTGTAACTTCCTCTTACATTTCCTTCTTTCTCAGGTGTCTGTAAGCTTACCACTTCTTGTTCTAATTAGTTTATGCATTTTGTCTCCCCATCATTAATGGTATGTAACCATTAACACTGTGAATGCTAAACTCAATATTTACTATATGCTTTGAAGCCTGACATAAGTGATGATTAAATATTGTTTTCACCAAAGGCAATTGCTAATGCTAGCATTCATCTCAAAGGTGGAATTTAACATTTTAATAGATATAGTAGATATTAAGTAATCAATTCCATGTTTATTGTAAGCATTTGTTGTTCATACTTATTGATTTCCCTCAGCTAATGAGGAGCTTGAGAATTTAAGGGACACATATACTACAGAGATTAGGGAATTGGCTGTTGAAATCAATTGTCTTTTGGTACTCCAACCTGAAAAAAAATGGGATAAAATCTCCCATCCAGCAGCAAGTATCCAAAGAGGAAAAACCAGAAAGGGATCTCAGGCCCTATTACCTAGTACCAACCTACACACCAAACACACTGAAAATCCTCAGAACAAATAAAATAATTGCTCACAATAACTCACACACAAAATAAGAACAAAAAGAATCTACTTCAATTTAAAGAGAAAGAAGAAGACCTTCAAAAGATGCAGAAACAGGCAAACAAATCCCCCCCCAACCCATACTCCTCCAACAAAAAAGTCCACTGTTTGGGCTGGGGGATTAGGTGAAAACCAAGATAATAGAAGGAAGCAAGATGGTGTTCTGAAGACAAAAGGCTTTCCCTGCACCTCCGTGACTGATCAGGATATCTCCAGCTTCTCACCAGTATTTTGAGGTGCGTTTGGAGGATTAGCATTGTGAATCACCAGCCCTAATCTTAGCAGTAGATTTAAGGAATAGAGACTTAGGAGTGACCAGGGGCTTTGTTCTGATCTGTCTTGGCTGCTGCGGCTGCGGTGGCGGGAGCAGCCGCCCCGCCGGCCAGCATTTGCACTCTCTCGCCTACACTCCCACCCGCCCGAGTCACATCTGCAAAAAAAATCCGCCCAGCTTTAAAGTCAGAGTTCTTCTAAGGACCCCTCCTGGACCTGCGTTCTGTCTGGGGGCAGGATCAGTGACTGGAAATAGCGTTCAAACAAGCACAGAGCAGCGGTTTGCGCGGAAGAGGTGGGGCGGGATCTGCAAGGGCTAGGAAGATGAGCAAGCATCTGTGCTTTATTCGCTTCCTAGTTACCACACTCCCAGCCCACCCGATCAGGGCAAGACCTCTTTGGGACTACAAAGCAAGCTCTAAATACTCCGTCAGGAAGCAACGGAGATCAAAGGTGGAAACGGGACCAGAAGGCTTGGCTGAAGCCCTAAAGAAGTTGTGGGAGCAACAAGGGAAGAGGAGCATCCATTTTTAAAACCACACTCTCTGTCCTGGACCTGCCTCCCCCGGGTCTGCAAAACAGGCTCATAAAACTGTGCCTGGATCCAGCAGCTGAACACAGGCAGACTCAGCAGAAGGTGGGGTCCGGGGCCTGAATCCTCCTCTCATAAAGGATCTTGGACTGAGGAGTAATGGTGTTCAAGGCTCTGTCCTCCCACCATAGACAGAAGTCTTTCACAGGGCGAAAAAGCTGACCCCCACCTCTGGCATCACAGAAGTCATGTTCGACAACTACCAGCAGATGGAGCTCTGATAACATATCTTCTGACTTTCAGATCCCTGTATCCAGCTTCAAAAAAAGTTAAAACTGGTCATATCCGGCCAGAAATAGAAGATCCATTCCCTGAAAGGACCAGAGACAATCATAATATTGATACTTCCAGGGTTTTCCTATTAAGTATTATTCCCCCCCCCATTTTTTTTTCTTTATTTCGACTTCATTTTCTAGGTGTGTACCAAGGTGATATTTGGTGGAGTTTACTGGTTCTCCAATATATAAAAACTATAGCGGTTTTTACTTTTCTGTTATGCTAATGTCGTAGAGTAGTTAATCCCTACTCCTCCTTTTTTCTTTCTTTTTCTATCCCTTTTCTTTTCTTTTTTCTCTCTCCTCTTAGAGGGATAATTAACAATAGTAGTTCTTCTTAGTTTGGTAGACTGTTTTTAAGGTTTCTTTCTCTTTTCCTTTTTTTCCTATTTAGCATATCTCTGACTCACTCTTACCCATCAGTCCTAGCCCTGTTATCATTCTTGAGAAGAAGGACTCTGGTCAGTGCATAAAGTAACTGAAATATTTTATGCCTGAAAAGCATAATTCTTAGGGAACACTTCTTCCCTTAAATTTTACCAATAACCCAAATCTTGCCAATAACCCTTTTACCCATCCTATATTAGGCAACAACTATCCTAGCTTCCCCTCAGATCTGTATCTTCTTTTCTATTTCTTTCTTTCCTGCTTTATTTCATAGTTAGTAAATCTTTTCTGTTCAGTTTCCTTTTCTCTTCAAATGTTTTCCCCTTAGCATTGTCTTGTTCTTTCTACAGCAAATTCTTTAACTCCTCCACTTTCTCACTGTACATAATTGGTATACATAACCCTCTCTCTTAATTTTACCGGCATTACCCCCCCTTCTGACTCCAAATTAGTTAATTCAGTTTCACCCCTCATTATTAAGACTGTGTAAATATTACTGCGGTAATTGTTAATCTGAGTAACACATACTTGTTCCTGAATTCTGTCATAGGTAATAGTAATTTTCTAGTATCACCAAAAGTATTGATTATTACTTACATTAGTTGCGTAGGCCGAAATTGATAGTCCATTATAGTGGATGCTAAATAACTAATTTACTACTGTTTATTGTAAGCTTTGTTTGTACATATTGCTAATTTACTTCTAGCACATGAGGTGTTGGAATTCTGCAAGGGTAACA
>PVKS010039973.1:0-16901 GCA_004027875.1 Aplodontia rufa | reverse complement strand
AAGAGTAAATATGAGCACGACCACATTGAGATGTAAATGGAAGGTGGTTTGTGGGTTAACTTCATAGCCAAAAGTCTGGACACTGCATGGAATTAAACATGAATCCTGTTCTACGGCCACAGGATAGAGTATCATGGTGCCTCAGGTTCTCTTCCAAGAAACTGGAATCACAAATGATAAGCTTAGGTTTACTTTTGGTTTAACAAGAACATTTTAATAAAATTCAATGAAATAATGATGGCTACATGCTGCGAATTTAAAATCAAAGCTTCTGTCTGCATTTGCCTAAATTCTATAAGAAACTGAACTATAGGTAATTCTATTTCATTTCATTTTTCAAAACCACCTTGTTATTTAATTTTCAAATTATTTAAAGAAATTACATCCTTCTTAGTTTATATGTATAATTAGTGAATAACCAACGTGTGAGTTTCTGCCATTCCACAGTTCAGACATATACTGCTGAGAGGGATGAGCATCAAAGGCAAGCCTCTTCTGTACAAGGCAACAGTTGATTCACTTTCAGTGTCCTCTTGATTGTATTATTGGATATGTTGATTGTATTCCCCGTGTCATGTATATATTTATGTAGTATCATGAGATGTTTGATACAGGGATACTCTGTAATGTTTAAAGCAGGTTAAACATGTGTCATCTCAAATATTTATCATTTCTTTATGGTGACCTCATTTAAATTCGTTTTTACTCGAGCTTTTTGAAATGTGCAACACGGTATTATTGTCTGCAGTCACCCTAATGTGCAATAGCACAACAGAACTTCTAACGCCTAACTCTTACTACCATTGATCAAACTCCTCCCATCTTTTCCTCCTCGTCTACTCTCTCTAGGCTTTGGTAACCACCATTCTACTTCCAACTTCTGTGAGACAAACTTTTTATTATCCACATGTATGAGATCACATAGTACTTATCTTTCTGTGCTTAGATTATTTTACTTAATACAATGAGTTCTAGTTCCAATCATGTTGTTATAAATGACAGGATTTCATTATTTTTATGGCTGAGTAGTATTCCATTGTGTATGTGCACTACATTTTCTTTATCTAGTTATTAGTTCATAGATATTTCTACTGTTTCCATTTTTTTGACTGTTGTGAATAGTGCTACAGTAAACATGTGGCTGTAGATGTCTCTTCAACATGGTGATTCCATTTCCTTTGGATGTATGCCTCCTAGTGGAATTGATGGGTCTACCACTGTAGTCTCAAAATTTGTTTTCTCCTTCCCCGCACTCCCAAACTCTTCAATGGGAATACTCCACATCTCAATTCTTCAGTCTCTTCCTTTCCTGTTGTGTTCTATCTATATGCATAGCTATACATATCAACTCTTTGTGAGTGACTTTCAAATTTAATTTATGTCTCTAAATCAAATTCTTCCCAGGAAATTCAGCCTTGTATTCAACTGGCAACATGGTATCTTTGGCACACGTCTGATGGAAACCTCACATTTAATACTGCCAAATTAGAATTCTTGATTTTTCTTTCAAAATGTTTGTTGTGGTTTCAGTGTGAGGTATCTCCCAAAAGCTTGTGAGAGGCAATCCAGGAAGGTTGAGGTGAAATGATCGGGTTATGAGATCCTTAACTCAGTTGGTGGTTGACTGTAGGTTGGGAGGGTGTGGTTGGAGGAGGTGGGTCTCTAGGAAGCATGTGTCTTTAGGGTAATTTTTTTGTGTCTGACATCTTTTTCTCTCTCTCTGCTTCCTGGAGCCATGCATTCTGCCATGGTGTTCAGCCTCACCTCCAGGCCTGAGGAATGGAACCAGTTTTCTGTGGACCAAGACCTTTGAAACTGGCAGTTCTTTTAGTCACAGCAATGAAATTCTGACTAAAACAATCCTTTTCCATCTGTGGCCTTCTCTATCTCAGGGTACACACTTCCCATTCTGAAGTCCAAAAATATCCGTGTTGTTCTTGATTTCTGTCTTTTTCTCACACTCATTCCAGTGTGTTGGAAATCTGATTACTCTCTGGAATCTGACCACTTCTCATTATTTTTTGTTCTGTCATCTTGATCTGAACACAATCATTGTGTTACTTGTATTATTGTACTCTGTTTTTCTCCTATTATCCTACAGCTTATTCTCAACATAGAAGCAAGAATGACTTTTTAAAACTGGAGTTAGAGCAGCCCAATTCTGGGCTCACTGGCTTATGTTTTAATATGGCCTGAAAAGCTTTGCATGGTCTTATTTTTGCTACCCTTATGGAAGCAGTTTTCAACTGGGATGTGATTTGGTTCCAGGAGACTTTTGACAAGTGTGGATGATCACTACGAGGTGAGCGTGTGCGTGTGTGTGTGAGTGATGTTGGGAACACAAATGCCACCGTCAGGCCAGAGATGTTGCTAAATATACTACAATGTCCAGGATAACCCCTCACAACTAAAATGTATTGGGTCTGAACTATCAGCATCTGAGAACCACGAGAGTAAAGCCTCATTTCCAAATGTTTTCTTATGTCTCTCAGCTCCAACAGTAGCATCCATATTTGACCCCCGGAAATACAGGAGTGTGAAAGACAGCAGTTTCACTTTTTTATCTCTCAACCAGAAGTATTTTCCTTCTAGAAACTTGCTTGGTTTGCTCTTTTGCTTCCTTCAGTCTGTTAAAATGTCATATCTGATTGAATCTCTCTGATTACCTGATATAAATGGAAAGGGCCCAGTACTCCATCTGCCACGGGACTTATTAACACCTGAGATTTGAATATTGTGTTATTTATTTATTGGATATTTCTCATTGGAGTGTAAACTCCTATTGTGTAGGCACTTTGTTTTATTTGCTTTTTTTTCCTGTGGAGCAATGGCTTGCACATACCAGGTACTCAATAACTATTTGTAGAAAGAGTAATAACATAAAGCAATGAATTAGAGGAAATGAACAGAGACTTTCAATGGGTTGCAAGAGAAACTTCAAATCCAGACGCTGGCTCACGTGGTGTCTAACCTGGTCACGGAAGGATGTTAGGGGGAAAGGGTGGAGCTTGCCTCTGACTGTTTTAGGTGGAGGAAGCAATATGCTCAGGGGCCTTGCTGTTAAAGAAGCATGCTTTGGGAAAATGACAAGTGGAAAGTTTTTCAGGTGTAGAGTGAGTAGAGAGAGCAGTGAGAAGTAGGAGAGTTAAGTGGAGACAGGGACATGCAGGGCCTTCTCGGCTACTACAAGTCTATGTGTTCCTTGAGTGTAATGAGAATCAAGAGATGAGCCACATAAGCATTTTAGGTCAAGGAATTACCTCAATAATCTAAATTTTGGAATAATCCATCTCTAATCCGAATGGAAATTACCAAGGCCATAAATAATAAAAAATACTATTGAGGATGATGTGGAGAAAAAGGTACATTCATGCATTGTTGATGGGAATGCAAATTAGTACAACCTCTCTGGAAGGCAGTATAGATATTACTCAAAAACCTAGTAATGTATCTAACATATGACCCAGCTTTCCCACTCCTTGTTATGTATCCAAAAGATTTAAAATCAGCATACTATAGTAATACTGCTGCATCAATGTTTATAGCATCAGAATTCATAATAGCCAAGCTTTGGAACCAACCTAGGTGCTGTTTAGTAGATGAGTGGATAAAGAAAATGTGGTACACATGCAAATGGAGTTTTGCTCAGCCATAAAGAAGAATAACATGGCATTAGCTGGTAGATGAATGGAACTTGTGGACATTATGTTAAGTGAAATAACCCAGACACAGAAAGTCACGAGAAGAATAGTTTCTTTCATATGTGGAAGCTAGAGCAAAATGAAGGAAAAATGGGACAGGGGTCACCATGAAAATGGAAGGGGGATCAGTGGAATGGAGGAGGATGGTTTAGGGGCAGGGAGGAGGGATGGGAATGGTCAGGAGCAGTGCAATGAGTTTGTGCCTGTGTGAATGAACTACAGGGAATTCCATGCTTATGTATAGCTATGAAGTAATAATTTATAAAAATAATAAATAGATGAGAGAATGAGGCTTGAGGATGGAGACCATAATGGAGACCCTAATGGAATAAACCGCATGGCATGCTTGTGTTGTTATGTCAAAGTAAAGCTCACTATTACGTAAAGCTGTAATGCAAATAAAAAAAAAAAGTAGAGGTGCTTTATAAAAGATTTACTCACAACAGAAAATTCATAGTTGTGGCTCCCTTTTTTGCCTCAACAAGAAATACTAGAAAAATTACAACATTCGATGTCTTCTTTGCCTCGGAGTGTTCCACAGACTGCACCCATACCTTCAATTTTATACTCACCTTTTCTTTCCTCATTTCTCCTGTTTAAGTTTGTTGGTCTCATCTGTTTCCTTCTTTATTTTAACTTTTTTAGGTTTCCTTTGTGTGGTTATTGGATTCTCTACTTTGCTTTGTTTTCTTCCCAAGATTTCTCTGTCTTCAGAGCAATCCTTTGGTTTCTGTACAAACGTTATATGGTTGACAAATGACATCTATAATTGTTCCTGGGTGCCTGGACACATCACCACTATTGGTGATATCTCCTTTCCTGGGAGAAGCACATAGCATTACTTACAATATTCTTGCTGTCAAAGATGGTGATTTTTCAGCATTGTGTGTCCTTAACTAAACATAACGAAAGTTGATTTGGTATCCTTTCATTGTTAGTGAAATATTAAGCCATTGGTTGCTACAATATATGTAAATATATCCTCCTCATAGTCAGTTGAAACACTCAAGTTTAAATCAAAGAATCAGAATCTTACTGAAACATATGATGAAGAATTTATTTTAAGAAGTTGGCCTTGCACATCTGTGGGACTATGTTATAGTTTATATAAAGCTGTTGTTTGGTGCTTGGTGTGAGAGCCTAGATTTGACAGATCAGTCAGTTAGTAAAGGATTTTATTTGATAGTAAGCAAGGCAGAGGAAGAATAAGCTGGAAGCTCTGAGGAAAAACTGAAATCTACATTTTTTTTCTGTGGGAGTCGTCTAGAAGAACAGGTGTTTTCATCACAGAGCAAAAGCAGTACCTGCTCAGTGAGGATCATTGGTAGCTGTACAAGCCACAGGAGATAGGGGTTAAATGGTGCCCCAAGCAGTCCTACTGATCCAGTAGTAAGTGGTTGAATTGTAAACTGAATCAGTGTCTGTTCTGCTGAACTGATCATAAAAAAAAAATTAGAAAGGGAGAGAACTAGACAGTAAATCAATATTTTTAATTTATTTTTTTTCATCTGGCTTCTGTTCCCCAACACATAGCTGTGTACATGGTGCTGGGGTTCAAACCTGGATCCTTGCTCATGTCAGCAAGCACTCCAACCACTGAGCCACTGCTCCAGCCCCCTGAATTGTTCTTTGAAGTTTAGTTGCTTTCCCATTTTCACCTACCAACTCTTCTACACACATACGAATCTCTTGTGGCCTGAATTAATTCAAAGCAATGCAAGAAAGCAATGCTGGGAAACATAGTTCTTGTTTAGATCGGTGAACTATACGAATCTACCCAACTGCATACAGCACTGGTTATATAAATTTAGATGACCATGAACTGTGTATGGGAAATTCTTTTGTGCTTGCCATTGTTACCAGTATTTGGTACTGCCCAACTTTATTTTTCACATTTTTACTGTTTGGTTCAGTATAAAATTATATCCAACTGGTTTTACGTTTTATTTCTCTTAATTAGTGATGTGCATATGTGCTTATTGATCATTTCTGATTCTTCTGTGAAAATGCCTTTCTATTGAGTGATCTATTGAAGAACTTTGTATATTTGTATTATATATTGCTTGTTGATATATAATTTTCAAGTATTTTCCATTGTGGTTTTTTGTTTTTTTCAACTCATGGATTATTTAGAAGCAAATAACTTAATTTCCAAACACTGAGTATGATTTTGTTAATAATTTCCAACTTATTTCCATTGTGGTTATAGAATGGACTCTACAAGTTCATCCTATTTAAATTTGTGTGAGACTTGCTTTATGACTAAGTCTATGATTAATTTTGGAGAAGGTTTCGTGTTGAGTTTGAAGTCTATTCTGAAATGTTCTGTGTTGGTGATTCTACGTATGGGGGTGAAGTTTGTTGTCAAAGTACCTATATCAGTACTAACTATCTTTTGTCCATTCTTCTAAAAGTTACTTGGTTACGCATGCTAAAAACTCTCAGTATATTTTTGGAGTTACTTATTTCTTCTTTTAATCTTTCCAGTACTTGCTTTAATGTTTCTGCATTGATTACATCTTCTGTTAGATTACCCCATTTATCTTGTTTTGTTTCACCACTACTCTTTCATCATATTTAATTTGCTATTCATATGCATTTGTTTCATTCATTTTCAATGATTTTAATTTTTAGTTCTAAAAGCTCTAGAAAATTCTCTATCAGAAATGCCTTGCTCAGTTGCTCAGGAGGCTGAGGCAGGAGGACCACAATTTCAAAGCCTGCCTCAGCAACTCAGGGAGACCCTGCATCAAAATTAAAAAATTAAAGGACTGGGGATGTGACTCAGTGGTTAAGCACCCCTGGGTTTAATCCCTGCTACTCCCCTAAAAATTTCTTGCTGTGTTTTACAATAATTTCCTTGTTAGTAGTTATGTATTACTTTTTTTCTTAAACTTTTTATTAATTTGTTTTTATATTTTTGTATATAATAATTCCTGTGTTTATTATTATTACTTTTATTTTTTATGATTATATTATTCATGGAAATTTTCTTTTGAAAATATTAGTAATTTTTTAACTTTATTTTCTTTTTTACTAAGCTTGCATGATGAAAATTCTAAAAAATTTCAGTTGTGGATTTTTTACCCTGGAGAGTTGTTTTTACATTTTTTTATTCTGGGGTAGAGCAACCTACACATTAGACTTTTTTATTGTTATTCTACATTTGTTTAAATTTATTTTAAATCTTTGAGAAGGACTGGAGTGGTGGCCCAATGGTTACAGCGCTTGCCTGGCATGTGTGGGTAGGGAAGTTCAAACCCTAGCACCACGTACACGGTGACGTCTTGGAGCAACAAAAGCCACATGAAAGACTAAATAAAAATTATTTCTCTCTCTCTCTCTCTCATAGTGTTCCTCTTTCTTTAAAAAAATTATATCTGTGTATATATATATAGTTATATATATATATATATATATATATAGTTATATAGATATATCTGTAGCTATACGTATAGCTATCTATCTATCTATCTATCCTATCTATCTATCTTTGGGAGCTTGACCACAACAATTTTTCTTTAATTTTGTGGTAACCTAAGGACCTGAAAATAATAATTTTAGTAGAAAAGTTTATTTAGATTTTCACGTTTCAGAGGTCTTATTCTATAGAAGGCCAGCTCCTTTCTTCTTGGCTGAGGTGGGCAAAACATTATGGTGGATGAGTGTACTGGAGGGAAACAGCTCAGGATATTGCCAGGAAACAGATAGAATCCACACCAGATACAAAATATATACCCCAAAGGCACACCCCCAGTGACCCGCCTCCTCCAGCCACACCCTACCTGCCTTCAGTTACCAATTAATCCCAGTGGTGGGGATCAACTCACTGCTTAGGGTAAGGCTCTAACAACCCAATCATTTCAACTTTCAGCTCTTTTTTCATTGTCTCACATATTGAGTTTTTTGGGGGACACCTTTTATCCAAACTATAACAGCAATGAACTTAAAATTCCTTATAGTGAGCCAGATGCTGTGTTGCACACCTGTAATCCCAGCTACTCAGGAGGCTGAGGCAGGAGGCTTTCACGTTTGATGCCAGCCTGGGGAATTTATCAAGGCCCTATTGAGACAGATTAGGAGAGATAATATATTGGTTAGGGAGTCAAGACAATGGGGCCCATTCCACACCTAGAAACTGGCCTTGATTAACAGGCATGCTCTGGACCTTCAAATGCAAAAGACCATGAGGCTCGCCTGTGGGAACAAGTCCTTTGTCCCAAAGGCAGGAAAAGCTAAGAAGTTGGGGGTGGACGCAGATGGGAACTAGGAAGATTTGCTAGATGTTTTGCATGGATTGTAACCAATGGTTTTGGTGCTTAGTTTCAATGCCTGTTTTGCATAGAGTTTAACCAATGCTGTTGGTGATTTTCTCAGTGCCCGCTTTAGGTAAATCTTAAGGCTCATACTCAAAACCATTATAATACCTAGCTTAACACAAGATGTATTCTGGTGCTTTGTGGTTACTCTGCTGTCCTTCCTTAAATAAATCCTACTCTTTTTGCTCCTCCCTTCTGTGGTTGTCCATGAATTTTATTCTTCATATTCATGAGATAAGAACCCAAAAGATTGGAGCCAAATTCCTAGGGTGAATTTCCACACCGATATGCAATGCACCCATCAACATTAGCTCTTAGCTGGGGAGCTGCTTATACTATTTCAGCTGCAGAAACCTGCAGCCAGCCCAAATTCCCAGTTTTAACTGGAAATAGCTGCAAACACTAGAAACAAACTATTTTTTTCACAGAAATCTGCAGTGAGCCTAGATTCCATTTGCCAGTGGGAGCAGATAATCCAGCCTTGTCTTAAAACTCTCACATCACTATCCCTAAATAAAAATAAAAGGGACTAGTGGTATAGTTCAATGACACAGTGCCACTGTGTAAAATCCCCAGTACTACCTCCAAAAAGTGTTGGTAGTAATATACAGAACTTTCTACTATAGTGTGTGTGCCAAACTATCAGAAGTGGTTGTCTTTATTTATGATAAATCTTCACTAATAAATTTTAAATACTCATGTAATTAAATCTAGGTTTTTTATGTGATAGTAACTGGTTTATTTTATGCTTAAAATATTCTCCCCCATCAGTTAACATTTATCAATATATTTGCATATGGATTTAAATATTTATATAATTCTAGCTCTACTATTTCTAGTTCTGTGATTTTGATTAACTTTATTTAACTAACCTTTACAAATACTTCATTTTTTTTTTACTATGGAGAATGATTGTTTCATAATAAGTAAAAATAATACTTTTAACGTTAACATTGCTAATAAAAATAATGTAGATTATAAGGTGAAAATATCTTTCTATGCTGTTCTAAAGTGTTAATTAATTTCCTTGACCAAGTTCTTTTCTTATTACTTTAGGATGTATTTTACATTACGTTAGTATGTGTTTCATTGAAGTTCCTCTTGTTTCTTTGGAAAATGGCAGTTACTTCAAATGTCATTCTTAGTAAAACCTGAAGTTATCATAGGACGACTTTCACAATTCTTTTTTCTCAACTTTGTCTTCTAATTGACCTTCAAGAAATGACTACTAGTATCTTTATTATTATAACTAACTTTGAACAGAGTTCTGTTTTTATTTTTGGTGTGTGTGTGTTATACCTCTATACACACTAATTATAATTGTAATGAAAAACTTTTGGTGTCTAAAGTATTTTTGAAAATAAGTTTTATCATCCTTTGAAACACTTGATCAATTCTTTCATTTCAGGAAATCACAGTTTCTGTTCATATATCAGTGTTTTTCATAAATACTCTGAAAACAGAGTAACGAATATATTTTTATTTTCTCATGGTAGTGATTCAAGTTGAGATTCTCTATTAAAATTTATATTCAATGCTATAATTAGAAATAGGAACGAACAGATGGCATACTACTTAAAATTCTGTTTTACTAAGGAAAGTACATGTTCTGAAGAACCCTAATTGCAACACTTTAACATGTTTAGATATTAAAAATCTGTTGCATTTTACATTCTTGTTAGCAGTTTCTGCCAAGAAGAATATAATTAAATGGAGAAGGCATAAATTTTTAAAATAATTTCTTCATGTATGAGTCACCAAAATAATCTATTAAAAAAGGCAATGAGGAGTTATGAAATCCCTCAAGATAAAAATGTCAATGAAACAAGATTATTTCTTTAATATATTAAAATGCACACACATAAAGAAAAAATATCAGTAGTTTACGAAAGTTCACAGTGTGGCTGAACTTAATTTGGATTATCACATATTCAAGTGAACTATAGGTTAGTTACATTAACATTTACCTAATTAAGGTAGGTACCCCTCAAAAGTAGATATTATTGCCCTCATTTTGAAAATGGAAGGGAAAAAAATCCCCACAAAATATTAAGTAGTTTTTCCAAGATTATGCACTGGAAAGTTTAAGGGATGAAGTGTAGGTATGTGAAGTTATGGTAAAGTCATTTTTTATAAAGTCTACACTTTGCTGAAGGTGGTGATGTTTATCACATGACCACAAGGACTGCACATTCTGTTCGTATAAACTGAATATGTGGAGTTATTTAACAAGCAATTTTGAAGAGACTCTATGAAAAGACAGTATTGGAAATACAACAGTAGACAAGATGGACAAAAACAAACCCTCCTATTAAGAGGAGTGGATCCATCAGTGCTAGATTTTGGTGATGTCAAATACAAGTTTGTTTTCTCATTAGAGAGAAAGCAATATTTGCATATTATACTTAATTTTCAAAAGGATATTGACAAGTGTTTGTCATTTAGATAATGTTCTATGAGTTTATTCTAATTATAAATAATGCAAACCTACCAAAGACGTCATACAGAAAGAAATATGTCCTAACATTTCTAGTCTCACATTTTTGCCTCTGATTAAGATAATACAGAAGTATGTTTTGCTGTTTTTTTAAAAGTCTTACCTTATAATTTGAATAAATATGCAATTATTAAGGTTTACTATGGAAAATTCCAAAATACACACAAACTTAAAGCAGAACCATTAGTTGCAATTTGACCACTCTGAGTTTGTTCTATTAATATTTTGTTGAATTTTTTTCAGAAACATTTATGTACTTAAAGTATTTAAAAATTTGCAAAACAAAATATTGATGTCCTTAGATTTTCACTTTCATTATAAGCATTTGGTTATTCATTTCCCTATTGAGATTAAAAATTTTATAAAACTTTGAGAGTCTTTTGTGTACATGTATCTTGATCTTGAGTTCTGAATTTTTGAATGATAAATTTGTTGAACTGGAGCTGTGAAACTGAGTTTTCAATTGGTAGGGTACACACTGTCTAATGGCTCTAACGAATATTCTGAAATTCCAAATTTTGGTGTCTGTATGATTTGTAGTCTTATGTTCTGCCAGTATTGAGTTATAAAATTTTATAAAATTTCATGATATTTAAGGCAAAATGGTATCTCTTGCTTATACTAACTTTCATTTATTTATTTGAACTCTGCATAAACCTTTCCCAAATCTTCTTAGCCATCAGAATTCTTTGCTAGCACAATTCATTATGTGCCCTCTGTATAACCAGGACTTTGGCAAGAGGATTCCTTGAGAATGGAAATTTTTGGCCTTGGTACTAGAGGTGAAGAGGAAGGGAGCAGAGGGAAGCTGACAGGTAACCAGTGGGCTCTTAGGTAGAGTGAGGTGAACAGGATGGTATTCCAGAAACACTGTTCTTTCAAATTTTGGCTTTATTCCGTACTACCGGTTGTGTGACTTTGTCTTTCCGTGTATCGGTTTCTCATAGGGCATTCCAATTATTTTAGAGTCCTGTACCACATAATGTTATCTTGGTCAACGATGGAACACATATATAATGGTGAACCCCTAAGACTGTATCACTGAGTAACATTGTAGTCATTTTAATATCTTTAAGTACATTCTATAATTTTTGCACAGTAGTGAAATCACTAAATGACACATTCTTTTCAGAATGCATCCCCATCATCAAAAAGTTCATGAATACATTTTTCAAGTCTAAATTTTTGTTTCATTCCTTTTCATAATTTCGTTTTATTCATAGTGTCTATTTTTGTCTGTCACTCTTTTAGTTAACTTTAGCTCTTTATCTGTGGTTTTCTTTGGCTTTTTTGATCATCATCATAGATCATTAGGAGCAAATAGTTTGGTGCTATTATAGCAGAATTGTACAGACTGGGTAATTTATAATGAACAGAAATTTATTTGTCTTAAAGTTCTGGAGGTTGGGAAGTCAAAATGAAGGTGCACCCTCTGGTGAAGGCTTTCTTACTACTTCATAATATGGAAGAAGGCATCAAATAGGTGAGAGAATACACAGAGAGAGGGGCAGGCTTTTTTTAATAATAAATCTGCTGTCATGATAATGATCCCATTCCAGCAAAAATGACTCTGTTCAAAAACAGATTACCTTTTAAAGGTCACACCTCCTGAAATTGTTGGACTGGGTATTAAGCTTCCAACATATAATTTTGGGGATACATTAAACCATAGTAGGGGGTAATTTGAAGATTATTCCAAGGAAAAAAAATGACAATACATGTGAAGCATTAGAATGATACCTGGCCTTTCCATAGTAAGTCCTCAATAAATGTCAGGTAAGTTTATTGTTATGAGAGATCACTGTGACCCAGCCTTAGGACTGGTAGTGTGAAAACTGTCACCACAATCTCTGAGAAAGACTTCCTAATCCCATAAAATTTCTAAGTGACAACCAGTCATTGTTATTATGGTTTAGAATATATCTGGTTTTACATACAGCCTTCCTAATATATGTAAGATGATCAATAGTGATTAAAAAAAACTTACAAAACAATTGAAGTTCTTCTGCGGTTGGTGAGGCAAGACTAGCCTTTCTAAAAGGTTGTGATAAAGGAAGTTGTTTCTGGATGAATAAGAGCCCAGAACCATTCAAAAGAAAGAGTCATAAGTTAATGGAGAAGAAAATCCTTGATCAATAAATTCATCGGGATACTTGCTTACCACATTTGAAAAGAAAAAAGAAAAAAACAGAGCAACTTAAATTCTCACCTTATTATAAAAACATTTAAATTTTATACTATCAGTTATGTTAAAAAAACTTTTGAAAAATAAAATTAAAATGGATTTCTCTCAATTTTCATGTGAAGAATATTTTCTACCACTTAATATTACAAAAATTATGCTTTAGTTTGTTTAGACACATGAAACATTTAACTCTAAAGGTGATTACTACAAGTATGTCATATAATGACTAATTTTTATATGCGAAACTTTATAGAAATAAAATATAAGTAAAATAATTTTCTGTCATTAGTTAATTCTCACAAAAAACAAACTCTATAGGGGGAAGAGACAAGAAAACGAAACAGATGAATGAACTTCAAGATATTGGGTTCTGCACATAAGCTAACTACTTAAATGACACAAAAAGCTGAAGCAGAAATGTTTCCTTTCCATTGGGAAAAACTGAGGGAGCTTCATAGTTTAGTTATAATTGAGAAGCCACTGTCCTTTCCTACTCATGCAGGAGCAAAGTCAATCACAGTAAGAACATTAATAAAACCAAATAAAATTGTAAACTAATATTTTTAGCTATCAAACAGTGCAAATTCATTTTCAAATAAAAGTACCAAACCTTGGACTGGAACAAAAATAAAAAAAAAATTACCAACTCTTGTATAAGCATTATCATAATGCATTTGCAAGTTAAAAGAAGGAAAACAAATATAAATCAACTATAAGATACGCTTTCAATGAATTGCTTTGCATTATTAAATTAGTGGTTATGAAGATGGCAACATGAAAAATGCTTTGATGTAAAGGTTATGTGGAAAACAATACATAGAATTCATCCAGTGATGTCATGGAGCTTTAAAAACAATAAGGCCAGTCTGGTGGCCCAGTGGGAGAGTGCTTGCCTGGCATGTGAGAGTACGTGGGTTCAATCCCCAGCCCTACATACACAACCACGTGTTGAAGAAACAAACACCAGATGAAAAAATAAATTTAAGAAATTGACTTTCTCTCTCTCCCTCTCTTAAAAAAAATAGTTAAAAAATAGTGAACATTGGGGCTGAGCAGTGGCTCAGTGATTATGTGCTTGCGGGGCATGTGCAAGTACATAGCTTCAAACCCCAGCACCCACGTACACAACTAAATGTCAGAGCAAGGAAGGCCATGTGAAAAACTCAATAAAAATTGATTTTCTCTCTCTCTCCTCTCTCTCTCTCACTGTCCTTCTCTCTTTAAAAAAAGTGAACATTAAAAAGGGATTACAAAATGCATTATGCACCGATCGTGCTTCTCTGTTCCTTTCTCTGTTTTTCCAAATTTTCTCTATCATGTACTTCTTATATATGAAACTTTAAATATCAATTTTAAAAGGAAAAGGAAGGAATGGCATGCATCTGTTAGGTTAAAAACTGTTAGGATTTATTTTCTTTCATGCCTTTCTCACCAAGGCAACACACGATCCTTTCCAACCTGAGCTGTGTCAGCGGCCACCTGGGTAACTTTCATACTCTGCCAGCTGGAGCAGAGCAACACAGACTCATGTTTACATAGGAGAATTGGGGCCAAGGGGTGACAGCATTGCTTTCCAGCAGGCTGTGCTCCAACTCCCTGTGATTTTTATTTAAACTGTACAAAATTTGACAATTCAGAATCCTTGGATAAAGGCAGAATTTAAATGTCAGGTTTACCACCTATAGAATAAAAATGATACAATATTAAAAGGAATCTCAATTTTGCTGAGTTTACTCACACCTATACTAAATGGGAACTTGACTGATCAACTTTCAGTCTTCAAATAATTTTAGAATCTAAAATTAGAATCTGAAGATTCTAAAATTATTTGAACAGGGTGTCTCCCATCTCACCTACAACTCAAAGTGCCCTTGGGAAAAGAAATGAAAAAGTAAGATCTATGAAGAGATTACTGGAGGATGGTAATAAATTACTCTTTATCAAGTCGTAATATGCTTAACTCATCTTTTCCTTTGCTAAATCAGCCAGCAAAAAAAGAGAAATGTAACTAGAAATTCTTTCCATATGATTCAATCATTTGTTATTATCTTCCTCTGTTTTGCTGATTAATTTTCTAGAAGGAATTTGCAATTGGTTTTTTGAGAGTATTTTCATAGTGTTCATATATTGTTATCATCTTTTATGGATATTGTTCTGAGAAAGTAATATATGTGTCATCAACAGATATATTTTTGTAGAACCACAATTGTCTATTGAATTTTGATTGTCTAATTATACCACACGAAGGTAAAATTTGTGGATAAGAACAAAATGTTTGATATAAAGCAAAACTTGAAATGCATCTTTTATAATAAAAGACCAAGCTTTTAATCAAATTACTTATTAAATTTGTGAAAATATTTGATAATTCGAAGAAAAATTCTATTGTTTTTAAAGATCAGATTAAAAACGGCACCTTAATATTTTTAAAAACTTTGACAGCAAAATTATAGCTTATCCACCAAAAACTGACTACAAACACATAGTTTGTTTTATAATTTTTTTTAAAGAGAGAGGGACAGTGAGAGAGAGAGAGAAAGACAATCAATTTTTTTTTTAGTTTTTCATGGACTTTCGTTGCTCAGACACTTAATTGTGTACATGGTGCTGGAGTTTGAACCCTCATACTCGTGCATGCAAGGCAAGCGTGGTGACCACTGAGCCACCACTCCAACCCCAAATGAGCACTATCAAAAACTATTTTGATAGTGCTCATTTCTCAACCATTTGGAAGGACTAATACTGTAATTTAAATAGAAGTTAGGAAATTTAAATGATTGGCTATATGTAAACTGCTATTATTTAATTATAAATTTCATCCCTATAAATACGATATGTCAGTGATTACTTTTTCAGTACTGATTTCTAGTTTCTGGGTAGAGAAATTTATGGACAACTTAACAATTCTGTTTACTACAGTGAATACCATGCTTTGTGTTAAATGTCTATTGCTCTTCAAAAAATTAAGACAGACATTGTTGCTTGAAAACAAACATATTGTATGAAAGTTTCCGGGCTTGGTAATCTGGGCACAGGTTAGCTGGGTCCAGCACTTCAAGTTCTCGTGGCTTCAATCAAGGTGTCAGGGCTCTGGTCTTACCTGAAGCTCACTAGAGAAGGATCTACTTTCATGCTCACATGGTTGTTGACAACTTTCAGGTCCCTGGGAGATGTTGACTTGGAGGCCACAGATCCTTGCTGGCCATAAACCACAGGCCACGTTGGTCTTTGCCATCTCACGGAACTCTCCGTGTTGCAGTTCATTTAATCAAAACCAAGGAGGGAGTGACACAGTAGAGTCTGTAGACAACACGGATATTATGAGCATTTGCCTTATTCTGTTGGTTTTAAGAAGGTCACAGGTCCTGCCACTCTCCAGGGAATAAAATTACATAAGGCATGCATTTCAGGAGTTGGGAGAAATGGGGGCCACTTTACAGTTTGTCTGCCATGGTTTTTAATATAAGGAAATATGCAGTGATAAGAATACACATTATATATGTGTGTGTATATATATGTTATATATACATATAATTGAGTGATAAAACAATATATATTTTAGTTTTGTGATACCAGCTTTTTTCAATTGTAAATGTGGCATTTTTTTGGCTTCCAAAGATGTTTTAATGTTTTTATTGGTGTATTATAGTTATATATAATAATGGGAGTCATTTTGACTTAATTATGCGTGCATAGAATATAATTTGTTCAATTTTAGTCCCCAGTACTTATTGTGTTCCTTCCCCTTTACTAAGGACCTTCCTTTTTTTTTTCCAAGGCTGAGGACCAATTACCTTCATTTTATTATTTTTTTTTAAATAGGTGTTTTATAGGCATACATAAAGATGAATTTCACTATGGTATGTTCACACATGTATATAGCATAATTTAATCAATTTCATTCCAGAGTTCTTGTCTTTTTCATTATTCTTCCTTACCCCTCGATCCTCTTCCTCTACTTCATTGATTTACCTTTATTTTCATGGTGACCCAACAAGCACTTAACCTTATTTTTCTGTAGCTTCCACAAATGAGAGAAAATATTTAATCCTTGACTTTCTGCACCTGAGCTCATTTCGCTTATCGTGATGTTCTCCAGTTCTTTCCATCTATGAGCAAATGCTATGATTTCATTCTTCTTTATAAAAATATGGTATATTTTTGAGTAATCTTTGTGCAGCAACCATGTTAAACTTCTC
>PVKS010039972.1:0-16917 GCA_004027875.1 Aplodontia rufa | reverse complement strand
CGCCCTTCCCCTTCCCACTATAACTCTAAAATAAGTATTAGGTTGTAAAACATTACATCTTATCTGGATTTAACACATGCTAATAGACCAACTTTCTCATTGTCCAGGGTCTAGTCCCCACCTCCACAGATGAGTGGAGACAATCGACCCTTAGTTCTCTGGGTTAAGCTGATTTTACTCAGCATGATCTCTTCCATAGCCATCCATTTACCTTAGAAGGCTGCAAAATCATTGTTTCTAATTGCTGTGTAATATTCCATGGTATAAATGTACCACAGTTTTTGGATCCATTCTTCCAGTGAGGGACATCTGGGTTGTTTCCATAGCCTAGCAATAGTAAATTGTGCTGCTATGAACACAGATATTGCTGTGTCACTATAATGTGCTGATTCTAAGTCCCCTGGAAAGATACCCAGGAGTGGAATAGCAGGGTCATATGGTGGACTCATCCCTAGTTTTTGCATTTTAATGTTCTCTACAAAAGGCTGTGTAGCTTCACCCCTGTGGCCTTGCTGGTTGTGACCCACATGATCTCTCTGTTGGCTGGTCTGTGCTCAATTCCTGCTGCTTTCCTCAGTGCATGTTCCACAGTACTGGCATTTCTTAATCTCAGGTGGTCTCCACTGCAGCTTCGGATTCCTCCTCACATTTCCCTGCATCACTGCCGGTTCAGGGCTGCCCACAGAGACTCTGATCCTGCTTCAGCTTTCTGGCCTCCCAGACCCTCCTTTGAAATCTTGGTGGAAGCCTCTATGACCTCCCAACTCTAGATTCTGCAATCCAGCACCCCGTTTTTTCTACCAAGGTCTACTACCATCTCAAGCAATAGTCAAGCCTCCAGCGACCATGGATGCAGCAGCCTCTGAATGCCTGGATGGCTGAGCTCATTGAAAAACCTTCCTAGGCTCCCTTGTACAATAAGGGTGCCCCACTGATCTCTTCTCAAAGGAATTTTTACTCCATTGAGTCTAAGACAGATGTGGTCCTGCCAATTCCTGAGATGCCCTTCTGCCATCTCTTTGCCTCTGGGCAGTCTTTAGAATTCCTTTAGTGGCAGTAGTGTGTTTAACAACTGCAACTTCCTTACCCCCAGTTTTACTCCCACCTTTCAAGACCAAGTTTTTCAAATCTTTTTGCTCTGCTTTCTGCTCCTGAATATCATCATAAATTTGGCTAAAAGCTGCCAGCAACACACATGCCACTGCCTGAATGCTGTGCACCTAGAAATTTCTTCTGCCAGAGTAAGAAGTCCACCACTTTTAAAATCAGCCTCAGAAAGTCTCAGGACATGGGCAAAATGTGACAAATTCTTAGAATGTAACATGAATGGCCTCCAGACCAAATTTCAATAGAGTCCTCCTTCTCCTCTGAACCCTCATGAGCCCTGTTTTTGCTGTGTACAGTTCCTAACAGCATTCTGGCCCTCTGAGCTGCCACCAGAATCACCACTAAGGTCCACTTACAACATTCTAAAGCTTTTCCAGCTTGCAGTGCTAAATTTTCCAAAATTCCTCCCATCATTTCAAAAAAACTCCAAAATCTTCTGAACCACATAGTCAGGTTCGTCGTAGCAATGAGCCAACTTCTTGGTACCAATTTGTTGTAGTCAGTTTGTCACTGCTGTGATTAACAGAACTGAGAACAATTTTAGGAGAAAAAGTTTATTTGGGGCTCATGGTTTCAGAGGTCTTAGTCCACAGAAGGCAAGTTGCATTCCTCAGGGATTGAGGTGAGGCTGAACATCATGGCAGAAGAGTGTGCAGAGGAAGACAATTCAGAGAGACTCCATGACAGATATAAAATACATACCCAAACGCACACCCCCAGTGACTCACCACCTCCAGCCACACCCTTCCTGCCTTCAGTTGCCAGTTAATCCCTGAGGGAATTAACTCACTGATTGGGTTAAGCCCATAACCCAATCATTTCACTTCAGCCTTCACATCATCAAGCGTGAGATTTTGGGAGCGATCTCACATTCAAACCATAACATCCCCATTGGCATTCCCCCAACCACGTCTCACCTGCCTGGTTTCCACCACCTCCCTAGTCCAGTTAAATTATTAATCCATCAAATGTATTAATACACTGAGAAGGTTAGGGATGTTATGATCCAATTGTTTCCTAAAAACCCCACCTCTGAACTTTGCAGCAGTGAGGGTGAAGCCTTAAAGCATGAGACCCTCCAGATCCAAGCCATAACACCTACCACTCCCCATTTCTATACACTTTGAATCTAAACTTGGCCACACAGTTTCCTTCAGCAAATGGGATGTCAGCGAAGGTGAAAGGAATGGACACTTTAAGAATACTGGCATATTGGAGCTTGACAGTTGTTGTTGTTGTTACTAAAAACTGTGATATCTCTGTTTACCAATATCTAATCCCACAGTGTCTAGTTCCACTTAACATGGCTTGCCTTTCCTCCATGACATATAGGCAAAATTATCTGTTGAGAGTGAGTATGGTGAAGTTTACAAAGGGAGTGGAGAAAGTAATGAAGCTTTTTATATACATTGCAGAAGCAAATCATAAGCAAATAGGTAAATACTCAAATGATGTTAAGATCCGAGGATACAGGGGCTGGAGCGGTGGCTCAGCAGTTACAGCACTTGCCTGGCATGCACAAAGACACAGGTTCAAACCCCAGCACTAGGTACACAACGAAGTATTGGAGCCATGAAAGCCATGTGAAAAACTAAATAAATTTAATTTTTTCTCTCTCACCGCCCTTTTTTTTTTTTTAAGAGCAAGGGATGGTGAGAGAGAGATAATCAACTTTATTTAGTTTTCCACGTGGTTTTGTTGTCCTGAGACTTCGTTGTGTATGTGGTGCTGGTGTTTGAACTCACGTACTCACGCATGCCAGGCAAGCGCCATAACAGCTGAGCCACTGCTTCAAACCCTGTCTCTCTTTCTTGAAAGAAAGAAAAAGAAAAATCCCAGGATGTATTGGAGAATGTGAACTTGTTATAGTATCATTCTTTTTCCCAGACCCAGATAGAGAAGCAAAAAAGGCAGATTGTGGAACTGTTTCTGGGTTGGGTTTTCATTGATTGGATACAAAATAATGATATTGAAATTTTTGGCAACAGAAAATCTTTAGGTGATCATTCGATGGGAAATATCAGCCACAGCTTATTTGAAACCTTTGTATGTGGCATATATTTAACATGGATTCTTGAGGTATATGTGTCTAAAACTGGCATCTAAAAATGAAGTCACCCATGCCGAAACCTCACACAGAGTATCTACCAGGAGTAAATTTTAGAAATATTGTGTTAGGTTTTTTATCCACAGGCAATCGGTAGGCTATACATTTGATTAATTGTGCCCCTTGCAGAATAGCTTTCATCTAATTCACTGCCATGCCATGTTCTTTGCTGTTCTCGACAGCCAATGACATCTGTTATTATATAGGATGTGGAATATTCTTGGAAACTTTGTCTACTACTCTGTTTAGTGAATTCTATATTAAGCTCCACATTTACAAAGAAATTAAACTGTAGCGGGAAAATTTTGTTATGTCTAAAGTATTCATTTTTCTTTTCTGATAATAATAATTAATTAAGTAGTTACTCTTTTCACATTAGTTCCCAGAAAACAGTCAAAGTTAAAATTAGACATATTTGTGGTTTTTTGCATCCTGGTCTTTACTCTTTATTTTACATACTTTTAATTTTTACTGCTGTTTAGCAGCATTTTATTTGATAGGTCTGTGTTATCAGAGATGTAAGTTATCATTGAATTTGCTGTCTGCCGGGTACTGCTCTAGATAATATAATGAAGAATAAAATCAAATATTGTCCCTGCCCTCATGGAGCTCCAATCAGAAATGATTTTTAAAAATGTCACAAGTTCAGAAAAAAATAACCTATTCTCTATTTTTTCCCTAATTTTTTATTTATTATCACCTGAAAGCAGGCATAAGGAATATCTTAGAGCTCGGTTTCTCTTTCAACAGTACTTCAAGACACAAGCTTACTCTGGCCAGAGTAAAACAAAGAAAGTTTGAATTTCTCGAGTTTTTCATCATTCAATAGTTACTGAGTCCTTTCTATGTACCAGGAAGTTTGGCAGGTGCTAGAGATTTCAAAGTGAACAAGGAAAATGTACTTACAACCTTCATGGAACTTGAATTCTGTCAGGAAGAGACATGGAATAGGTACTAATGCATATGACGAGTGTTATAAGTCAGGTACCATAGTGCTATGGGCACACACAGCAGAGACACTCAAGTAAGTCTTAAAGTAAGTAGAAGACTTATCTCCAGGTGAGAGACTGAACTGGGACTGAGAGAGGAGTGATGAACAGGCAAAAGGAGGTAGGAGGGAAAAAAATGTCACATGCAGAGTCCCTTGGGAAACACTAAACCTCACTCACTCTTCATAGGGCAGTTGGGAATTTTACTCTCATGTTACCCTCCTTTCTTTAATCTCTGCTTTTACCTTGTTTTATTTATACCTCTACCTTATTTAATTTATTCGCATCTCCCCCAATCATGTTTGTTTTACTCATTAAAGTTGATATACTGAAAGTTAATTTCAAAATTATATAAGGTATTTCGTAAAAATGTTTTTTCTAAATATAAAGAACTTGCTTTTTCACTTGTATGTGGTTCTGATTCCCTTTCAAATATTTGCCTTCATCAAAGAAACTTCCATCAATCTTCATTTTAATAAAACCAAAGTAAACCATGACTTATACATTAGAAAATGTATATGTATACCTTATGGATCCATGAATCTGAATGGAAATAGTTTCAACAATGTGTCTGAAAACAAAGCTAAACAAAATATGAAAAAATAGTTAATTCTAGTTATAATTGTCCTGCATACATATGCTTTTTCGTTCTCTTGTACTAACAAAGAAACATGTGCAACTAATTCTCTATTTATTTGCCACAATCCAAAGTCCTCCCACCTACCATATTAATGGGCTGGCTTCTTCCTGTTACCCAGCTGAGGCCCAAGCCTGCCAATATGGGGACCAAGCTTAACTCAATTTGCAGCCAAAAACAGAAGCAGAGTCGTTGTGAGATTTTTCTGGACTTAGTAGCTCATATCAGACAAAATATATGTCTTCTTTCACATTGATACTTAAATGCTTTCCAAATTGCCCTTCCAATTATGCTGCAAATTATGATTTTGTAATAGAAAAAACACTAGTATTGTGGTCGGGAGACCTGGATTGAATCAGAATATCTGGTTTTAAAGTTTGGTGTGTCCTCTTCATAGAAAAATTATAGAGCTATAAGAGGAAAGGAACACACACCTTCACAGGTGTAATAACTTTCTAGGATTGCCAAAACAAGGTACTATAGACTGAGAGACTTAATAGAAATGTATTTCCAACCTGCTCCGGAGGCTCGATGTACATGATCAAGGTGTGTGCAGGATTAATTTCTTCTGAAGCCTCTCTTGTTGACTTGTCTTTTCTCAATGTCCTCTGTTTTCCCTCCAGGTGTGTCTTTGTGCTGGTCTCCTCTTCTTACAAAGAGACCAGTCATATCAGATTAGAGCCCACCCTAGGGACTTCTTTCAAATCAGTTACCTCTTTAAAGACTCTATCTCCACTGGGAAAACTGGTTAAATATATGCAGAAGAATGAGGATAGACAATTATATCTCACCCTGCACAAATATCGATTGAAAATGGACCAAAAATCTAGGAATTAGACCAGAAAATACTCAACTCTTAGAAGAAAGACAACTAGGGTCAACACTCCAGCATATAGGCCGTGGCAAAGCCTTTCTCAATAGGACTTCTAAAGCTCAAAAAATAATGCCAAGAGTTAATAAATGGAATAGCATCAAATTAAAAAGCTTGTGCACAGCAAAGGAAACAATTAAGAATGTAGAGAGAACCTACAGAATGGAAGAAAACCTTTGCTAGCACTTCTCTGACAGAGGATTAATTTCCAGAATATACAAAAGACTCAAAATACTTAACAACAAAAAAAACAAATAACCCAATTAATAAATGGGAAAATTAACTAAACAGACCCTTCTCAAAAGAAGAAATACAAACGGCCAAAAAAATCTATGAAAAAATGCTCAACAATGTTAGCAATTAGGGAAATACAAACCAAAACTACACCGAGGTGTCATTTCACTTCAGTCAGAATGGCAGCCATCAAGAATACAAACAGTAATAAATGCTGGAAAGGATGTGGAGAAAAAGAACTTTTACATTGTTGGTGGGATTCTAAATTAGTACACAACCACTAAGGAAATCAGTACGGAGATTCCTCAATAGACTAGGTATGGGGGCTGAAGCAGTGGCTCTGGGGTTACAGTGCTTGCCTGTCACGGGTGAGGACCCAGGTTCGAACCCCAGCACCACATACACAACTAAGTGTCAGAGAAACAAAGGCCTGATGAAATCTAAATAAAATTGGTTCTCTTTCTCTTCTTTCTCTCCCTCTCTCTCTCTTAAAAAAAAACAGAAAAACAACAACAACAACAAAAACTAGGCATGGAACTGCCATGTGACCCGCTATATCACTCCTCAATATTTATCCTAAAATTAGCCATTATACTGTAGTGATACACACATACCCTTGTTTATAACAGCACCATTCACAATAACCAAAATCTGAAACCAGCATAGGTGTTCAAACAGATGAATGGATAAAGAATATGTGACATATGTACACAAATGAGTTTTATTTAGCTATAAAGAAAAATAAAACTATGTCATTTGCTGGAAAATGGATGGAACTTGAGACTATTATGTTAATTGAAATAAGCCAAACTCAGATTGTGAAGGATCATGTTTCCTCTCATATATAGAAGCTAGAGAGGAAAAAGGAAAAGAAGTTGGGTTGTAGGTATTTCATGAAAATCAAAGGGATATCAGTAAAGGAAAGAGACTGGGGAGGCGTGGTGTGAGTGCTTCAGAGTGCTATTGGCAAATTACATTGTTAAGTACAAGTATGTAACAACAAACCTATCATCATGTACAACTATCATGCAGCAATAAAATTTTAGAAAGAATGAATGAATGAATAAATAAAATGCCTTAAAAATTAAAAAGAAAAGAAAGTAAAGAAAAAAACAAAAGGACTAAATAAAAAAATAAATCACACTCTAAGTTCTCAGGGGTTGTGATTTCTACACAGGAATTTAGAAGTACACAATTCAGCACACAGAATGGGGTTAACTGTTTTGAGGATTAGATTAAATGAGACTAAATAAAGTGGAGGCACCTGACTTTTCGTAGATGTTTATTAAATACAAGTTAAATCTAAACAAGTAGTTTTTATTGCCTGGTACAGTAGTTCACATCTGTAATCCCACAATTTGGAAGGCTGAGACAGGAGGATTGAAAGTTTGAGGCCAGCCTCACCAATTTAGCAAGACCTGAAAAATAAAAATTAAAAGGCTGGAGATATAGTTCAATAGTAGAGCACCCCTGGGTTCAATCCCTAATACTGAAAATAATTATTATTTCTTATTCACTTCGTTTTATTTATTTATTTTCACTAAACTGGGGATTAAGCCCTCTGGATATGTGTCTGGAGTGGGGGTGGAATCTACCACTGAATTATATCCCCCAGCCCTTTTTATTTTAAGATAGGGTCTCACTAAATTGCTGAGGTTGGCCTTGAAATTGTTATCCTCCTGCCTCAACCTCTCAAATCACTGGAATTACAGGCCTATGACACCATGCCCAGCTAAAAGTGAGTGATTTTTAAAGTAGTCATTGTTTCTAATGTTATTCATATGTTCATGTCAGAAAGACAAAATTTAGTGTTAAAGGAAAATTTTAAGAAATCTATACTTCTCATAGGGATACAGAGCTCCAATCTTAAATTTAAAATGCTTGAGCTAATTCCTTTGCTTCTTTTGAGAATCAGCAATAATCAAGGAGAAGATACTTCCCTTCCATATTCACATGATTGTATTGTTCACTAGGCTTATAAAAACTTCCTCATTTGCAGAATTCTGAGTATTTTTAAAATTCCAGTAATTGGAGCTGACTTTGCTCAAAGTTATATTCTAGAGTAAAGCTTTAAAGTTCACTGCTTCACTCAGGAATTTAAAATGTGTAAATACAGCAGGGTGTGGTGGTACACACTTGTAATCCCAGTGACTAGGGAGGCTGAGGCAGGAGGATTGGAAGTTCAAAGCTAACCTCAACAACTTATCGAGGCCCTGAGCAACTTAGTGAGACCCTGTCTCAAAATAAAATATAAAAAGGGGCTGCAGATGTGGCTCAGAGGTTAAGTGCACCTGGGTGCAATCCTTGGTATAAATAAATATTTAAAAAATGTGGCGCTGGAGCAGTGGCTCAGAAGCATCATGCTTGCCTGGCATGTATGAGGACCTGGGTTCAAATCCCATCACCACATACACAATTAAGCGTCAGAGCAATGGAAACCAAATGAAAAACCAAATAAAACTGATTCTCTCTCTCTCACTCTCCCTCTCTCTTTAAAAAGAAAAAAGGAAAAAAAAAGGAGGAGGAGGAGAAGGAAGACGAGGATGAGGATGAGGGGGCTGTAGCAGTAGCTCAGAGATTACGGTGCTTGCCTGGCATGAGGGAGGATGCAGGCTCAAACCCCAGCATCACATACACAGCGAAGTGTCAGCAATGAGAGCCACAACCAAAACTAAATAAAATTGATTCTCTCTCTCTCTCTCTCTCTCTCTTTCTCTCCCTCTCTATTTAGAAAAAATAAATAAATAATTAAAAAACATGTGTAAATATGGCCAGGCATGGTGGTGCACACCTGTAACCCCTCAGGAGGCTGAGGCAAGAGGATCACAAGTTCAAAGCTAACCTCAGCAACTGAGCAAGACCCTAAGCAACTTAGTGAGACCATGTCTCAAAATTAAAAATAAAAAGATCTGGGGATGTTGCTCAGTGTTTAAGCACTACTGGGTTCAATTTCCAGTACAAAAGGAAAAAAAAGTGTAAATATGTATCTAAGCGTTTCCCATATATAAAATTGTAAAATCAGCAAAAATACTGTAGTATTTTGTATTAATAAATATATTAATAAATATATGATTAATAATAATTCAAACATAAAAATAGGTGAACTTTGCAGAACGTTTGAAGGGAGCAAATCTAGTCCAGAAATAGAAGAGAAAAAGACCTCTCTAACATTCTCAATCATTGAATTGCTTTTCTTAAAAATTATTAGCCCAGTGACATAGTTACATTCAGTAACTATGAAGCATCTACATAATGACCAGCATGACATTTACAAATGGGAAATGTAGATATCACTTTACCCTAAGAAATTGATCTAAGTTTCTGAATGAAAGAAGTTAAGGAATTACGTCACTTATATAACTTGCACTCTGAAACAAGTAAATGACTTTGTTATTTTTTTTGTTAGATTACAGATTTAAGGTTAAAGAACCAACATACAAAGTAGATCCTTGTAGTCCAATTAAAGAAAAAATAAAGATTTAATATTTGAAGTCTAGAAAAGGGGAGGAGGGTATGTCATGGTATTTATAACTAGGGAGGCAGACAGAAAAAAATTACAGGGCCTTAGGGATGATGGAAGATGAAGGAAAAAAAAGAAAAAACACTGAAACATTCAGACTGCTAGGGGAGGGAGTGACCTGATGAACTACTTTTCTTTAAAAACTATGAAATAGGGCAGGAGCAGTAGCTTAGTGGTTCTGGCATTTGCCTGGCATGCACGAGGATGCTGGTTCAAGCCCTAGCACCACGTACACAACCAAGTGTTGGAGCAACAAAAGTCACATAAAACACTAAATAAAATTGATTCTCTCTCTCTCTCTCTCAAGCATTGTCCCTCTCACTCTCTTAAAAAAAAAAAAAAACAGAAAACTATGAAATAGACCAGAACATTAGAAACATCTTCCATATAAAACATTGAAGACTTATTCTAAGGGAAGTTTCTGGGAAACGAAAATGACCAAATTACTTTATGTGTATGTAAAAATATGTTACAATGAATCCCATCATAATATATAATTACAATGCACTAGTAAAAAATATTTGAGAATACTCTAATGAGTAACTTGCCTCTCAAGATAGACATCACTGGGGTTGGGAATTTAGCTCAGTGGCAGAGCACTTGCCTAACGTTCGCAAGGCCCGGAGTTCGGTCTTCAGCCCTAACAAAAAAAAAAAAAAAATTAATAATGAGGACAGAGAAAACTTTTTTTTAAAGAGAGAGGGACAGTGAGAGAGAATCACTTTGATTTAGTTTTCATGTGGCCTTTGTTGCTCCAACACTTCGTTGTGTTGTGAAAAGGCAGTTAGCCTAAGAGACTCCATGTTTGCACTCTAGGTGACCTCCCCTGAGTATGGAAAGGCCCAAGGTATTGTAGGCTCCCAGGTGTTGTCTTACAGAATGTTCTGTAGGCATTGGCAACCAGGATACGGTTGTTCTCGTTCCACAACGTGATTGATGTAACTGTATTCTTTGGCTTCTGGAAATGAGCTTGCTTTGTGCACCTGCAGACCCCCCACTGCCTAGGAGGATGTGATTTTTGCCTTTATAAGACCCCACCAAAAGAGGGTTGAGGCTGCACTCCAAACAGTGTTTTGCTGTGGAGGCAGCCACAGGCTGGCTAATAAAGACTCCATTTGGCCTACATTGATCTTGGTTTGATCTCTCACTGTTTACCTTGCAACGTGGTGCTGGGGTTCAAACTCGAAACCTCACACTGCCAGGCAAGCATCATAACCGCTGAGCCACCGCTCCAGTCCCCCAAAGAAAACATTTTAAGAAATCCTCCTCTCCTGTTCCTTTTGCCTTCACCATTAGCACCCACCTTCCCATTACTTAAAGGAAGTATCTGAAAACCTGACTGAATGTCTCTTTCTGACTTTTGGCTTCCAAAGCCCCATAGACTTTTAATGGTTTTTAGCACAGTAGGATAACTGTGGTTGACAATAATTGACTATTTCAAAATAAACTGGTAGAGCCAGGCACAGTGGTGCATGCTTGTAATCCCAGCCACTCTGGAGACTAAAGCAGGAGGATCACAAGTTTGAGAACAAATCAGCAACTTAGTGAGCCCCTAAGCCACTTAGTGAGATCGTGTCTCAAAATAAAAAATAAAAAGGGCTTGGGATGTAGCTCAGTGGTAAAGCACACCTGGGTCCAATCCCTGGTTCCAAAAACAAAACAGAACAGAACAAAACAAAACAAAAAAACTAGTAGAGAAGATTTTTTTTAATGCTCCCAACACAAAGAAAAGATAAATGTCTAAAATAACGCATATGCAATTACCTTGATCTGATTATAACATATAGTATACACATACTGAACTATCACAATGTACCCCAGAGCATGTATAATTACTATGCGTTAGTTTAAAAAGTGTTATACATTTAAAGGCACTTGTATAGAAGATAAGTATCAAAGAGGGATACTCTATGTCCTGAAACACAAACCAAGTTAAAAAGAAATAGCAGCAAAGTCCTAAAATAGGTTTGTGGACACCACCAAAAGCAGAACATGCAGTGGCTTTGTCCAGGGAGAGAGTAAGACCCTGGAGAAGAAATTATTATTACCATAATACTCATTGGCGGTTAGGCAAATGGGGTTTTAGACTGTCACAAGAATTACATCCTCACCTATCTTAGTGGAGCAGATGTCACAGAAAGCTTCTTCTTCTTCCTCTTCTTCTTCTTCTTCTTCTTCTTGTTTGTTTTGTTTTTTTAAGAGAGCAAGAGGGATCCAGTGGGGGTTGGGAGAGAGAATCAATTTTATTTAGTTTTTCATTTGGCATTTGTTTCTCCAAAACTTAGTTGTACGTGGTTCTAGGGTTTGAACCTGGGTCCTCACATATGCCAGGCAAGCACTCCAACTCCTGAGCCACTGCTGCAAGTGAGGAAGGGGCATTCAAATGGAAACATCTCCCTGAGCAAACTAGGACCAGCAGGCGGATGAATATTTCACAGGTGCCACATGGAACAGGAAATACCAGCGGTCAGATGGGCTCCTCTGTGTAGGTCCCCCAGAATTTCACCACAAAGAGAGCACGGTGCATGTCTGATAAGTGAGACAGATAGATTGAGATATATTTCTGCCTCCCAGGCAGAATGAAATCTCAAATTGAAATTAAGACGAGTGCCAGAAACACATAAGAAAGCTGCATTTTCACATCTTACTTGTCCTAAGATTCTTATTCACACCTTAATGTCACAGAAATTGTGTTCTTCAGATAATGTTTCTGGAATGCTGTTTCTCTATCAATTAAGGCCAAAGGACTACTTTAGAATAAATGTTTATGATTTAACAATCACTCACTTTTACTGAATACTCTCTTTGGGACCTGAATTTCGAACCATTAAATATCATGGCTTTCAATGAAGTGGAGGTTTACAAGGAATAAAGTTTACTGATCCAACACATAATTAGGGACATATGTTCTGGGATTTTTGTTGTTTTGGGTGGGTTTTGTTTCTTTTGAGATGAGGTCTTGCTATGTTGCCCAGTTTGGCCTTGAACTCCTCAGCTTCCCAAGTGGCTGAGACTACAAGTTCACACCACCACACCCAGTTGAAGGCGTATATTCTTTAGGATTAAATTTGTAGTTTGCTTTCATACATTAAATGCTGTTCATAATTGTATTAGCTCAGGCTGCAATAACCAAATACCATAGACTGGATGTCTGAAGCACCAGCACTTCATTTTCTCAGGGTTCTGGAAGCTGGAAGTCCATTATCCAGGTGCCAACAAATTGGTTTCTAGTGAGGTCTCTCTCTCTCTCTCTTGCCAGCTTGCAGAAGGCTGCCTTCTCATGGTGTCCTCACATGGCCTTTCCTCAGAGCGTATGCAGGAATAGGGAATGAAAGAGCAGCTGTCTGGTGTCTCCTCTTATTTATAAGGACACTAATCCTGCTGGGTCATGATTATGACTTCATTTAGCCTTATATGTTCTCTCTCTAAATGAAATCACATGGGGGTGAGGTCTCCCAAATTTTAGGGAGGACACGATTCCATTCATAGCACTAATGTTTTAGGATAAAGACTGAGAAGAGGTTGCCATTTTATAGGCCAAAGATATTCATTTCATTTTCCCTAATTCTTTTAGTTTTTTTTTACATTTTGATGTAAGAGGCAAATGACTTCATTCAAGATAATAATCGTAGAATAAATGGCATTCTGAGGGTAAGATTTAAGTACAAATTAATCTGTTATATTTGGCTAAAAAAGAAGCATTTTTATATTGAGCCCTGGAAGTTATTTTAAATTATAAGTGACTTACATTTCTTCTCAAATGACTGGTATTGCAATAAACTACTATTCCAGAAAACAATCTTTGAAATGCATCGATTGTTGTCAATGTGCTCATTTCTTTGTTAACAGAAATAATCATTCTTCTGCACTGCTCCTGAAGACCTATGATTAAAAATTTTGATCCAGAATCAGAAATTAAAACTTTATACTTCTTTTTTTTTTTACGTAAAACTTTATACTTCTAAAAGTGGATGGTGATATTAATAGTGATGGCAAAGATGATGGAAAGAGTTTGGTGTATGTATATTTATTTATTTATAAATACTGTGAAAGTTTTTTTTAATTTATTCTTTTAAGTGGTTCAGCATCAACTTACATAAGAAGGGATTCGTTGGTTTACCTTCACACAAGCATACATATTGACAGAGTTGATTTAACCCAATCCTTGTCCAGGATCTAACCCTTTCCCCCGACTCCACAATCTCATGGCTCCTCTGTAGTTCACCCAAGTTACAGAAATCAGTGACCATATACATGTAATCTACACACTGAAATTATTAGATTCATATGCCTACCTGGATACATTTGGAGTTCTCATAGGAGCCGAATGTACTCTACAGTATTGAACAACCCCCCATTCATCCTCCAGTCCCTCCCTCCCTTTCTCTCCTCCCCCAGTCTCATAACTATAGTCCCCATGGCTATGTGTTACTTCAGATTTGGTGGGTCTATTAAATAAAGTTGACTAACTTTCATCCTATCTTAGGTTTTACTCTAGGTTACACATATGAGAGAAAACATTCAACCCTTAAGTCTCTGGGTTTGGTTTGTTTCACTCAGCATGATTATTTCCATTTCCATCCATTTACCTGCAAAAAACATGTTACCATTCTTTCTATTAGCTGAGTAGAACTCCATTGAATATATATGCCACAGTTTTTGGATCCATTCATCCAGGGAAGGGCATCTAGAATGTTTCCATAATTTTGCTATTATAAATTGAGATGCTATAAACATTGATGTAGCTGTATCTCTGTAATTACAAAGATGATTCTAGCTCTTCTGGGAAAATACCCAGGAATGGGATATCTGAATATGGTGGTTCAATCCCTAATTGTTTGAGGATTCTCCACACTGCTTTCCAGAGTGGTTTTACCAGTTTACAATCCCACCAACACTGTGTTAGTGTTCCTTTCTCCCCCAAATTCCTCCAAAATTGGTTATTGTTCATATTCTTCATTTTTGCCAATCAGATTGGGGTGAGGTGGAATCTCAAAATTATTTTTATTTGCATTTCTCTCATTGGTAGTGATGTAGAACATTTCCTCATATATCTTTTGGCTTTTTGAACTTCCCCTGTTGAGAAGTTTCTGTTTAGTTCAATAGCCCATTTACTGATTGGAGTGATTGTGTTTTTGGTGTGAAGTTTTTTTGAGTTCTTTGTATATTCTGGATATTAGCCCTCTGTTGGAGAGGTAGCAGTCCATGATTTTCTCCCATTCTGTAGGTTCTCTTTTGACACTCTTGACTAATTCCTTAACTGTGCAGAAGCTTTTCAGTTTAATGGTGTCCCACTCACTGATTCTTAGTTTTACTTCTTGCTCTACAGGAGTCTTGTCAAGGAAGAAGGAGCTTACACCAATATGATGGAGTGTTGATCCTGCTTTGTTGCTACCCAGGCGTCCCTGGGCAACAGTCAAGGCAATCCCAACCAGCCAGATCGTGACCGTCCCGCCGGGGGCCTAATCAGGAGATGAGTGCTGACAGGGGGACCCCTTCCCTCCCAGCTGGGGAAATGAGCCAACCACACGCAGCTGATGGCAGCTCAGAATCCATTTATTACTAAGGCACACGGGTTTTTATAGGGAGGGGAGAAGCCAAGGAATCAATAATCCTTCTAAGGGAGTTGCCAGGGATTATGCAGATTTCAAGTACAGACAAACAACCAAGGAACAGCCTGTGGTTAGCACATTCCAACCCACTCTGATCTTCTTTTTGCACAACAATTAGGAAGCCTAACAAAGCAGGACCTAGCAGCCCTTCCTGAAGGAACTTATGGAAATAGTAATAAGATCACTCTAGGGCAGCTGATGAAATGGAGTGAAGGTCAGACCCCAACACTGCTTATTTTCCTAATAATTATATGGTTGCTAGTTTAATTCCTAGTTATTTGACTCATTTCAATTTGATTTTTGTGCAGAGTGAAAAAGCTAAGGATCTAATTTCAGTTGTCTGCATATGGCTGTCCAGTTTTTCCAGCACCATTTGTTGAACAGGCTGTCTTTCCTCCAAGCTACATTTTTGCCCCCTTTGTCAAATATCAGATGATTATAGATTTGTGGGTTAGTCTCAGTATCATCTATTCTACTCCATTGGTCTTCCTATTATGATATCAATACCATCCTGTTTTTGTTACTACAGCTCTATAGCATAATTTCAGGTCAGGTATTGCGATCCTTCCAAACTTTTTTTTTTCTTTTTGCTTAGTAGTACTTGGCTATTCTAGATTTCTTATTATTCCAAATGAATTTGAGAATTGATTTTTCTATATCTGTGAAGAATGATATTGGCAGCTTGATGGGGATTGCATTGAATCTGTATAGTGCTTTTGGCAGAATGGTCATTTAAAATATATTGATTATGTCTAACTAAGAACATGGGATCTCTGATCCACCACTCCAGCCCCTGTATTATCTTTTTGATGTGTTTTTAGATGTGGTTTGCTGGGATTTTGTTAAGGATATTTGCATCTATGTTCATCAGGGATGTTGGTCTACAGTCTTCTTGATGTGTCTTTTTCAGATGGTTATCAGGGTTACAGTTGCCTTATAAAAAATGTTTGGGAGGGTTCCATCCCTTTCAATTTCATGGAATAGCTTATTAAGGAGTGGTGTTAATTCTTCTGTAAAGGCCTGTTAGAACTCAGTTGAGAATCCATCAGGTCCTGAGCTTTTCTTTTTTGGAAGGGCTTTGAATGCTGTTTCAATTTCGCGACCTGATATTGGTCTGTTGAGATCATCAATACCCTCTTGTATCAGTTTGAAGTGTCATTTATAGCTAAGTATTTGTCCATGTCCTCAAAATTCTCCAACTTGGAGCAGTATAGTTTTTCAAAGTAATTTCTGTTAAACCATTGGATTTTGGATGAGTACTGACCAATGTCTCCATTGTTTCTGATTTTTTTGATTTCCTTCATTTCATTCTTCTTTTTGGTGAGGTTGGCTAGAGGACTGTCAACTTTATTTATTTATTTTTATTTATTTTTTGTCAGGGTTGAGGACCAAACTCAGGGCCTTGCACGTGCTACGCAAGCGCTCTGCCACTGAGCTAAATCCCCAAACCCTAATTTTATTTTATTTTTTTGTAGAATCAACTCTTTGTTTCATTGATTCTTTGTATTTTTTTTTTATGTGTGTGTTGTTTTGTTTTCAATTTCATTGATTTCAGCTCTGATCTTATTTCCTGTCTTCTACTGGATTTGGGATTGGATTGTTCCTCTTTCTGTAGGGATTAGAGATGCAGCATAAGTTTATTTATTTGGGCTCTTTCCTAATTTTTGATGAAGGCACTCAGTGCTATAAATTTACCTCTAAGAATGCTTTCATATTGTCCCGGAGGTTACAATATGTTATGTCTTCATTCATTTCCAAGAGTCTCTTGATTTTCGTTCTCATTTCCTCTGTGGTCCATTCTTCATTTAAGAGGGTACTATTCAATCTCCATATATTTATG